>SKCR01048374.1:0-56759 GCA_019454045.1 Zanthoxylum bungeanum | reverse complement strand
AAAGTTCAGGTTAAAAAGCGAATGGGTAAAAGCAAGGTATAAGTGATCAATATCACTCAAGTCCCTTTTTTTTTTTTGATAACGTCAGATGCTGATACTGTAGTTCTGATTTCAGAGGCTAATTTAGGTTCTGATTTCAGAGGCTGATCTTCAGGGTCTGATTTCAGAGGCTTTTGGTCAATGTCTGATTTCAGAGGTTACTGGTCAGTGTCTGATTTCAGAGGTTAATTTTCAGGGTCTGATTTCAGAGGCTACTATTCAGTGTCTGACTTCATAGGCTACTGGTCAGGGTCTGATTTCAGAGGTTCCTTTTCAGAGTCTGATTTTCAGAGGCTAATCTTCAGGGTCTGATTTCAGAGACTAAGTTTCAAGGTCTGATTTCAGAGGTTACTTTTCAGAGTCTGATTTTCAGAGGCTATCTTCAGGGTCTGATTTCAGAGACTAAGTTTCAGGGTCTGATTTCAGAGGTTACTTTTCAGAGTCTGATTTTCAGAGGCTAATCTTCAGGGTCTGATTTCAGAGACTAAGTTTCAGGTCTGATTTTCAGAGGCTAATCTTTAGGGTCTGATTTCAGAGACTAAGTTTCAGGGTCTGATTTCAGGGTCAGATTTCAAAGGCTAAGTTTTTAGAGTCTGATTTCAGAGGTTAAGTTTCAGGGTCTGAATTCAGAGTCAGATTTCAAATTTCACTAGGGTTTTAGAAACAAATCACACAGCCGCCAAAGAACATGCTTATTTCTTAAACATATGCTGAAGAACAGAATGACTATGACGAACTGATATGAAGAACATAACAGAAACCCAGAACTGGAAAATGATAAAGATGAACTGATATGCAACTATGATGAACTGATAAAAGATGAACTGATATGCAGAACAACAAAACCAGATCCAGAATATGCTTCACAATAAAACCAGATCCAGAATATAAACAAAACAAAAACATAAACAAGATCCAACAAGAACTAAAACAAAAATAACAAAGAACAAAATAAAAACAGAATCAAACAAAAGGAAAGATAGAAAAATCAGACCTTGGAACCCTGAGCTCCAGATACCAAATGACAAGAACCCACTTGGATTCGAAATCCAAGCAAACCCCAAGAACCGCGAATTTGATTTTTGTAGGAACAAAAACCCTTCCAAGGCCACAAAGAAGACCCACAAAGAACTTTCCCTTGAGAACCTTTAAGATGAATCCTTGTAGTGTTTTGCTAGCAATGGAGACGCCACTAAGTTTGCCAAAACTTAGATAAGTCGATTCAAACTTGAAAAGGGGAATGCATCCCTTACAATAATTCGGCCATAGCCAAAGCTTTAAGCTTTTGAGTTTTATAATTTTGTTGATTACCCTCAAATGAAGAAGAAAGTAAGCTTAAATAGTGTTACAAAAAGAAACCCTAAAGCATAAAGACAACAATGCCCCTAAAACGAAATTACACAAATATCAAGTCTTTAAGTCTTCAAATGCCTAGGAAGCTTTATTCTAAAACTGATTTGGGCCAAGTGAAATGGTTTTGGGCCCTTTCCATCGAAGCCCACATGCATCTCTATTTGTTTGTTGCAGTCGGCCATAAAACTCTGAACTAATCCCGCCATTGCTTCTCTGAGTCTTTTGGTCCTCTGCCTCGTAATTGGCCCTTCTGGTACTTGTAATGCGTCCTTTGGTTTGTTGTCGGCCTGGATCATGTCAAGCATATTGCTCATTCTTTCGCTGTATGTGCTCTCTTGCTTTCTCATGTATATGTTTCACCAAATTGGCTTTCCTTTTTCCATCTAACCTCGCATGCTCATCAACAGGAAATGGTAATAAATCTAATGGAGTTAGTGGCTGAAAATCATAAATAATTTCAATTGGTGAGTAAGATGTAGAGGAATGAATACTTCGATTATATGCAAATTCAACAAAAGGCAAACAGTCCTCCAAAGTTTTTAAGTTCTTATTGATAATAGTATGCAATATCTGAGTCAAAGTCCTATTAACAGCCTCGGTTTGGCGGTGGCAAGTAGTAAAATACAAAAGTTTAGTTCCCAACTTACCCTATAAAACTTTCCAAAAGTGACTAAGGAATTTAACATCACGATCTGAAACTATTACTCCGTGGAATCCCATGGAGTCGTACTAATTCTCTAAAGAAACAAGTCAGCAATGTTAGTGGCATCATCAGTTTTATGACATGCTATATATAAGGTGCCATCTTACTGAACCTATCAACCACTACAAAGATGGAATCTCTACCCTTCATAGTCCTAGGTAAACCCAATATAAAGTCCATCGATACATCTACCAATGGCTCACTAGGTATAGGAAATGGTGTATACAACCCATGAGGCATAACCTTAGATTTAGCATGTTTACAAGTTAAGCATTTATCACACAAATGCTCAATATCTCTCCTCATTTTAGGCCAATAGAAATGTTCACTCAATATCCCTAAGGTTTTGGCAATGCCAAAGTGCCCCATTAAACCTCCCCCATGCGTTTCCCTCACTAACAACTCACGCATACTACAAACAGGAATGCATAATCTATTCTCCCTAAATAGAAACCCATCATGTTGATAGAATTTACTAAAAGTAGACTTTTCACATGCATCATAGATAGTACTAAAGTCTGTACCACTAGCATAAAGTTCTTTAATAAATTCAAACCCAAGCATTCTTGCACTCAATGAAGTAAGTAATGCATACCTCGGCGATAGTGCATCGGCGACAATGTTTTCCTTACCTTTGTTTGTAGCGGATTACATATGGAAATATCTCAACAAACTCTAACCAACGTGCATGCCTTTTGTTCAGCTTACCTTGACCCTTCAAATGCTTCAATGACTCGTGATTTGTATGGATCACAAACTCTCGAGGCCATAAATAATGTTGCCAAGTCTCAAGAGCTCTCACTAACGCATACAACTCCTTATCGTATGTTGGGTATCTCAAAACGGCTCCATTAAGCTTCTCACTAAAGTAGGCTATTGGTCGCTTTTCTTGCATAAGAACCGCTCATTTGCCTAATTCGGATGCGTCACACTCAATCGCAAATGTCTTCTCAAAGTTGGGTAGTGCCAAGACTGGTGCACCGCACACAACTTCATTTTCAGATCATGGAATGCACGCTTCTGCTCTTCACCCCATTTGAAGCCAACAGTCTTCTTCACTACTTCAGTCAGTGGTGCTGCAATACTACTAAAGTCTTTTAACAAATCTATGATAGAAGCTTGCTAATCCATGGAAGCTTCTGACTTCTGTCACTGTTGTTGGTGTTGGCCAATCCTGAATTGCCTTAACCTTTTCCAAATCTACCTCGATGCCATCTACACTCACAAAAAATCCAAGGAAAACAATTATATCCATACAAAAAGTGCACTTATCAAAGTTAGCATACAGTTTTTCTTGCCTTAACAGATCAAGAACATGCTTCAAGTGCATAACATGATCATCTAATGTTTTACTCTAAACTAAGATGTCATCAAAATAAACCACAACAAACTTACCTAAAAATACACGCATAACATGATTCATCAATCTCATAAATGTGCTAGGTGCGTTTGAAAGACCAAATGGCATAACTAACCATTCATACAAGCCATACTTGGTCTTAAATGCATTTTTCCACTCATCTCTTTTTTTTTGGATAAAGTAAGTGTATTAACCAAAGAAAACTATACAAGCGCAAATGGGCATACCCCAAACAACTAGAGAGGACAAGCCCTCCTAGAAGAAAAGCCGAAAGGCTACAAGCAAAAAAAGATCAACAGAATGTCATCGGGCAAGTGCCAGGATAGGTGAAGCCATTTATTGTCATAAGATGGATTCACCTTCCGTAAAAGCTAGCACGATTCGAACATCAAAAACAATATCACTAAGCAGAATAGAAATAGGCCGAAAAGATGCATCATGAGTACGAGCATTCCTCTCCCTCCAAATATGGTAAACTGATGCAGCAAAAGACAGCCGAACAAGGAGATGACGTAAAGAGGCGCAAGAAAACCGACACATCCACTCAACAGTCTGAGGCCAATCTCGGAAACTCCAATCTAACCCACACATAGCCAGCACAGCTGACCAGACCTTCGAAGAGAAGATACACTAGAAGAAAAGATTATCAATATCCTCACTTGAACAACCACAGAGAACACATCACAAGCAAGTAGAGATACCGGACCTCATCAAACTATCTTGAGTACAAAGGCCTCCCTGAATAGACATCCAAAGCAAAAAGGAATGGCGGGGAATGGCCTTACGGAACCAAACAACTTTAGACCAATGCACCAAGGTTTCTCTTACCTGCATAGCATTCCAGGTATTATCCACTGAAAATCTCCCTCTACTATCATCCTCCCAAACCAACTCATCCTCCCTCATACTAGAAGGATTCGGAATATGGGTCCGAGCCAAATCAACAGGGGCGGCAGACCTAGAAGGGGGCCATCGCCAAGAAGAATCAGAAATAATGGAAGCAACTATAGCCATCATATCCAAGCCAGAGTCATAAATCACTCTCTCACCCAACGAATCCACAATCGGACCCATAGGATGCCAAAAATCAAACCACAATAAAGTCTTCACACCATTCCCAATCCTAACTCTCATCCGCCACCGGGACCAAGAACGAAGTTCCAAAATCTTACGCCAACTCCAAGAACAATCTGTAGGAATGGGGTGACGATACTTTACCGTAATATTGTTGATAGCTCGACAATTAATGCACATACGCCACGTCCCATCTTTCTTAGGAACTAGAAGAACTGGTACCGCACAAAAACTCATACTTTCTCTACAATACCCTTTCTCTATCAACTCCCGCACTTGCCTCTGAAGTTCCTTCAATTCTTCAGGGTTGCTCCTATAAGCTGGCCTGTATGAAATGACTGCTCCAGGTGTGAAGTCTATGTGGTGCTCAATACCTCTAATGGGTGGAAGCCCACTAGGAATGTCCCGGTCAGTACATCACTGTAATCCTGCAAAAGAGATGAAATAGACACAGGAAGCAGAGGGTCAGTGTTAGTAAAATAAACATGAGGCTTCTTATAGACTAACAATAGCATGAGCTTGTTAGACTTGAACGCTTTCCTCGCTTCACCTTCACCCATGTAGAAACTCTTTTTAACTCTCCATTTTGTTTCCCCCTCACGTTCACTCACACCCCATTGGGAACTCCCACTGCCTTGGCCCTATTTTTCTCACCAAATACACCACTCTCACTAGACTCACCCAAGATGGTGTTTCCCTTCGCTCTCTCATTGTCACGCTCAAGTTGTAACTTAACTTGATCTTCATGGACTTGTGAAGGTGTAAGTGGGAATGTAATGAGATTTCCCTTATGCTGAAAAGTGTACTTGTTCTTGAACCCATCATGAATAACCTTCTTATCAAACTGCCACGGCTTGCCCTAAAGAATATGTCCAGCATGTATCGATATCACATCACATAGGACATCATCTGTGTATGGCCCAATGGTATAGCTCAACAATACCTGCTTTTTCATATTTATTTCCCCACAATCATTTAACCACTGTAACTTATACGGCTTTGGGTGTCTCAAGCAACTCAACCCCAATCGCTCAATCAAAGTTGTGCTAGCAACATCAGTACAACTGTCCCCATCTATGATCATACTACACCCCTTGCTATTCACACGACACCTAGTGTGGAATATGTTCTCCCTCTGCTGTGTACTCTCATCCTCTACAACCTGTGCACTCAAAGCATGCTTGACAACTAAGGACAAGTTATCCAGCGGGTATGCAGCTCCCTCGTGGTCACTAGTATCCTCCAACTCTGGCATCTCATCATCAACCTCACTATCAGTAGAGTACACCTCTCCACTCTTATTATCAATCACTAAGGTACGTCTATTGGGACATTGTGAAGCATAGTGTCCCATGTCCAAACACTTGAAACACTTGACATCCTTAGTTCTAGCAGTTGTACCCTCAGGTTTTGGTCTAGTTTTACTCGGTTCAGCAGCCTATTTACCCTTGGCACTAGGTCCAGACTTAGGCTTATTAAATCCTCCACTAAACTCGCCTCTAAGCTTGTCAAAGCCTCTATCCCGCTTCACATTCGGAACCCATTTCCCTTTCCATGCAGAAGTAGCCTGAGTACCAAATCTGGATGTGGACTTTTTCTTGAGTTGCCTCTCTACCTTGATAGCCATGTGAAGCATATCTTCCAAATAAACATAATGATGCAACTCCACCATGTTGGCAATCTCCCTATTCAAGCCCCCTAGAAACCGTGCCATAGTAGCCTCTACGTCCTCAACTACACTTACTCTGATCATGGCAACTTCCATCTCTGTGTAATAATCCTCAACACTCTTGGTCCCCTGATACAGATGTTGTAATTTCTGATACAACTCCCTATAGTAATAGCCGAGTATAAACCTCTTTCTCATGAGACCCCTAAATTCCTCCCATGTCTGAATCGGTCTCTCATAATTTCTCCTCCGAGTAGAAACAATATGATCCCACCAAATCATAGCATAATCAGTCAACTCAATTTTTTTTGGATAAGGTAAGTATTATAACCAAAAGAAACTATACAAGAGCAAAGGGGCATCCCCCAGGATCTAGAGAGGACAAGCCCTCCTACATTGATCACCATCTTACCCTGAAAGGTTGGTATCTTGATCTTGATGCTACCTTGATCACCATCTACATCTCCTCGTCTACCATATCCCCTCCAATCATAATCCCCCCTTCTGTCATCAAATACACCTCTACCATCGAATCTTTTTTCCCTCCTATCATTCCTCCTACCAAACCTCATATTAGGCCTCCTATCATGCCCGGGCTAAAATCTCTCCTCCACATCATCAAGACCATCAGAATCATCAAACTCATTTTCAGCTTCCTCTTCATCTGGCGGTACATACTATGGTGGTACACGGCGAGGAGGCACATTATGAGGTGGTGGTACATTATGAGGTAGGGGTATATGCTGGGGTGGTGGTGCTCTAGGACCACTACCAGTTTGAATACTCTCTACACTCTTGGACAATCTCTCCAATGCAGTATTCATGTTCTCCATCATATCTATAAATTTTCTATCCAAAGCCTCAAGCTTTTCATCAATGGTTAGACCTGCCATCACAACACTAAACAAACAGATTAGAAATAACAAGAAAGTAAAGCAAATATGTAAATCCTCACAATCTCACGTGTTTACACTCGTAATATCACTCTACTCGTGTTTGCACTCTATTGGCTTTTACCCGATACTGTGCTCACAATCACTCACATCACTGCCTTTACCACTCTTGAGTTCTTCCCAATTCAAATACAAATCACACTCAATCCAAGAATATAAAACCATGTGTAGTCCTCAAGCCAGCATGAAACACAAAGACCCAATAATGTATAAGGCAGGTGGGAAATGCGAATAAGAATAGTAATGACGAAGACTTAATCAATAATACTTAAGCTAGAGTATTTGGAAATAGGAAATAAACAACTAGCACGATGAGAAACAAATAAGCATGCAAATTCACGGTCGTATGCAATTTCGGGAGAAAATTCGGCACCTCTATAGAAATTTTGATGGAATACCCTTCACGGACACCCAAATGATAATATGGAACAAACTAAATTTAACCAATTTTTTTCGACTTTTTTACTCTTTTTCTTTCTTTTTTTTGTGCTCAAAAGTGATCAATGTCACCCAAGTCCGAAAAAAAAGGTAAGTATCAACTCACTGATGTTCAAGTCCGACATGAAATGGGATTCAAGGTCTAATTCTTTAAGAAGTCTGGTGATGATTTTTTTTTAAATGATAAAAGATTCACTAGGTTTTCTGGAATAATTCACACAACCGTTTATGAACATGCTTATTTCTTCAACATATGCTAAAGAACAAAATGTATATGACGAACTATATGAAGAACACAATAAAACCCAGATCTAGAAATAAACAAATATGACGAACTGATATGAAGGACACAACAAAAACCCAAATCCATAGATTAATAACAATGACGAACTAATATGAAGATGGAAAAGAAAACCCAGATTTTGACAGTAAAATTTCGGAAACAAAGTATTAACCCAGAAACAACAAAATGAAAACAGAAACAAGATCCAACAAGAACTAGAATGAAAACAACAAAGAACGAAAATTAAAACATAATCAAACAAAGAATTTAGATAGGAAATCAGACCTTGGAACCCTGAGCTCTGATACCAAATGACAAGAAACTCACTAGGATGCGAATCCAGCAAACCCCAAGTATTTTTCTTTAAGCCCCAAGAACCTCCATCAATGATTTTGTAAGAAACAAACCCATCCAGATCAGACCTAAACCACCATGAAACATTGCCCATGATAACTCAAAATGAATCAGTGAGTTTTGCTAGCAAATGGAGACGCCACTAAGTTTGCTAAACTTAGATAAGTCGATTCAAACTTGAAAAGGGGAATCCATCCCTTACAAGAAATTCGGCCATAGCCAAAGCATAAGCTTATGTGTTTTCTTACAAATTTAGTGGTTAACCTAAAATGAAGAATAAGGCAAGCTTAAATAGAGTTACAAAAAGAAACCCTAAAGGCATAAAGACAACAATGCCCTTAAATACGAAATTTTAAAAATACCAAAGTCTTTAAGTCTTCAAAGGCCTATGAAGCTTCATTCAGAACTAATTTGGGGCAAGTGAAATGTCTTTGGGCCATCTCCATTGAAGCCCACATGCGTCTCTATTTGTTTATTGCAATCGGCCTTAAAACTCTGAACTAATCCCGCCATTACTTCTCTGAGTCTTTTGGTCTTCTGTCTTGTAATTGGCCCTTCTGGTACTTGTAATGGGTCTATTGTTTTATTGGCCATGTCATTTGATGCTTCACGAGTGGCCTGGATCATGGCATCCCCTCCCTCTTGAAAAGGATTCGACCTCGAATCTGTACCTGCATCAAAAGGAGTTAAGTCAGAAACATTAAATGTAGCAAACACATTATACTTACCTTGTAAATCCAGCTTGTATGCATTGTCATTAATCTGTTCTAAGACTTGAAATGGACCATCCCCTCTCAGTTGTAGCTTAGATTTACGTTTTAAGGAAATCTCTCCTTGCGCATGTGTACTCAAACCCAATCTCCAGGCTGAAATACCACACGCTTTCTTCCCTTATTGGCATGAGAAGCATATTGCTCATTCTTTCGATGTATGTGCTCTCTGGCTTTCTCATGTATATGCTTCACCAAATCGGCTTTCCTTTTTCCATCTAACCCCGCATGCTCATCAACATGCAATGGTAACAAATCTAATAGAGTTAGTGGCTGCAAATCATAAACAATTTCAAATGGTGAGTAAGATGTAGAGGAATGAATACTACGATTATATGCTAATTCAACAAAAGGCAAATAGTCCTCCCAAGTTTTTAAGTTTTTATTGATAATAGTACGCAATAACTGAGTCAAAGTCCTATTAAAAACCTCAGTTTGGCCATCAGTTTGGGGGTGGCAAGTAGTAGAATACAAAAGTTTAGTTCCCAACTTACCCTATAAAACTTTCCAAAAGTGACTAAGGAATGTAACATCACGATCTGAAACTATACTCCGTGGAATCCCATGGAGTCGTACTACTTCTCTAAAGAACAAGTCAGCAATGTTAGTGGCATCATCAGTTTTATGACATGCTATAAAGTTTGCCATCTTACTGAACCTATTAACGACTATAAATATGGAATCTCTACCCTTCATAGTCCTAGGTACACCCAATATAAAGTCCATCGATACATCTACCAATGGCTCACTAGGTATAGGCAATTGTGTATACAACCCATGAGACATAACCTTAGATTTAGCATGTTTACAAGTTAAGCATTTATCACACAAACGCTCAATATCTCTCCGCATTTTAGGCCAATAGAAATATTCACTCAATACCCCCTAAGGTTTTGGCAATGCCGAAGTGCCCCATTAAACCTCCCCCATGCGCTTCCCTCACTAACAACTCACGCATACTACAAACAGGAATGCATAATCTATACTCCCTAAATAGAAACCCATCATGTTGGTAGAATTTACTAAAAGTAGACTTTTCACATGCAGAATAGATAGTACTAAAGTTTGTATCACTAGCATAAAGTTCTTTAATAAATTCAAACCCAAGCATTCTTGCACTCAATGAAGTAAGTAAAGCATACATTCGCGATAGTGCGTCGGTGACAATGTTTTCCTTGCCTTGTTTGTAGCGGATTAAATATGGAAATGTCTCAACAAATTCTAACCAACGTGCATGCCTTTTGTTCAGCTTACCTTGACCATTCAAATGCTTCAAAATGGCTATGGCAAATTTCAAGCTTAAACGAGGGATTCCCCTTTTGTTTCAGCTTTGACTTATCTAAGGCGGGGCAACCTTGGTGGCATCTCCGTGCTAGCAGAACACTGCAAGGAATCATCTTAAGGGTTCTTAAAGATAAGTTATTTGTGGGTCTTCTTTGTGGCATTGGAAGGGTTTTTTCCTATAAAATAAATTCGCGGTGTTTGGGGTTCTATCCATTGTGAAGGGTTTGCTGCCTTAAACATCTAAGTGAGTTTCGCGTCAGTATCTATTAATGGGGAGCTGAACGGTTTTTTCTCTGGGGCTGTGGTTTGCGACAAGTTGATCCTATGTCTTATTATCTTTTCGTTTTGGCGATGGAAGTTCTCACGGGCTTACTTCATACTATGTCTCTTGATCGGGGTTTCAAGTTTCACTAGCGTTGTTCTAAAGACTGCCATACTCACCTTTTGTTTGCAAATGACCTTATGATTTTTTGTAAAACAGATGCTCCATCTGTCTCTTTGATCAAGGATTGTCTTCGGCAGTTTATGGGTTTATCAGGCTTGGTCCCGAATCCAGCTAAGAGTCATCTTTTCTCCTCTGGTATCTCTCCCTTTCTCTTAAGGATCGACTGCTTCATGTGTTGGGTTTCCAAGAAGGTATTCTTCATGTGTGCTATTTGGGAGTTCCATTGATCTCTACTAAGCTTCAGGCTTCAGATTATGCTTCTTTTGTTGAGCGTATTGTCCGGCGTGCCAAGAGTTGGAGTAGTAGGTTTCTTTCGTATGCAAGGCGGCTTCAGCTCATCAAGTCGATTTTGCTCTCTATCCAAGTTTATTGGTCTTCTTTATTTATTCTTCCTAAGTCTGTTATTAGGAAGGTTGAGAGAATTCTCAGATCTTTCCTTTGGAAGGGTAGTGAGCTTATCTCCTCAAGGGCGAAAGTGGCTTGGAGTACAGTTTGTTTACCTCTGGAGGAGGGGGTTTGGGGATTAAGAGTTTGGAAACTTGGAATAAAGCGGTAATCGTTAAGTATTTATGGTTTCTCTACTCTGGCCAAATCTCGTCTTGGTCGAATTGGGTTCAATCTTACTTGCTTCGAGGGCGGAGCTTTTGGGAGATGTCGTGTCCTGGAGATTGTGCTTGGAGTTGGCGGAAGATTTTGGAGCTTCGTTCTTGGGTTCATCGGAGAATGAGGTTTAGTATTGGGAATGGTGAGAAGACGTTGTTTTGGTTTGATAATTGGCATCCGCTGGGTCCGATTGTGGATACGTTGGGTGAGAGAGTTATTTATGACTCTAGCCTGGATAAGATGGCAACTGTTGCTACTATTATCTCTGACACTTCTTGGCGTCGGCCCCCAGCTAGGTCAGCTGCCCTTGTTGAGCTTGCTCGGTCCCTTCAATCAGATCCTTCTAGTATTAGGGAGGATGAGTTGGTTTTGGAGGATGACAGTAGAGGGAGGTTTTCAGTGTTTAGTGCTTGGAATGCGATGAGGATGAGGGGCTCCTTGATGCGTTGGTATCAGGTTGTTTGGTTACGTAAAGCTACTCCGCACCATGTTTTCTGCTTTGGATGACTATTAGGGTGGCCTTTGTACCTAGGATTGGCTAATGAGTTTCGGTATCTCTGCTTGCTCACGCTGCGTCCTTTGTGGTTGTTCAGGTGAGGATATTGATCACCTTTTCTTTCTATGCTCTTTCTCTTCGCGGGTTTGGAATACTGTGTTGGCAATGTCTGCGTTAGATTGGAGGTCTCTATTTTGGCAGCACACTGTTGAGTGGATGTATCAGTTCACCGATGCTTCTTTATGTCATCTTCTTGTTCGGCTTTCGTTTGCTGCATCTGTTTACTACATCTGGAAGGAGAGGAATGCCCGCATCTATGATGTGACCCCTCGCCCTGTCAGTACTCTACTTTATGATATTGTGTTTACTGTCCGGACTCATGCCAGTTATTGCGAAGGGTGAAACCATCTTATGATAATAAATGGCTTCACCTCTCATGGCGTCTGTCCGATGAATCTTATGATGGTCTTATTTTATTTGTAGTCTTTCGGATTTTTTCTATGAGGGCCTGTCCTCTCTAGTTATCTGGGGTATGCCCCTTTGCTTTTATATAATTTTTGGTTAATATACTTACCTTATCCAAAAAAAAAAAGAATCTCCCTCTGCGCATCAGATACATGTTTAGTAATTGAGGAATGAAGAATATCTCTATCAATATCCTAGAAACAAGGCTGGGGCCCCAAATGAGTCTCGTAAAAAGATACAATCTCCTCTCTCACCAAAACATCATCCTCCAAAAAAGTCTCGTCCTCCTTAGAAACATAAGTAATCTTACTGCGATAATGGTGATTCTTCATAGCATGGAAAAAGAATTTCGTATTCTGATCCCCAAAACTGAGCCATTGAACACGAGATTTCTATCTAGTTAAACCCTCCTCAGCCCGACTAAGGTCACCATACCATAAAGAAAGTCTCGCCTCTTCTGCTAACAGAGCCGAGTCACTAGGGTTATCCTGTAAAGCACACTGCACCCTATCCAACTCCCTTCTATCCTCCAAGTGTTGGGATTCATGTCCTAAAACTTCATGTATTTTAAAACGGAATTGATTATTGTAATAATAATAAATGCATTATTCATTTTATCAAAGTTGTTAGATTTATATCGCATATTGTCCAATTGTCTAGTTTACCTTGATTACTAACCTTCAGACTTAGTGTATATTTGCTGCACAATAAGGTTTATGTCTGAAGTTAGTAATCTAAATAGTCCATAGAGAGCAAACAAAGAGGGTACTTTGTTTGTGGTTTATCTATAGCTGCGGTTCATTCTATACTTGTATGACGACTTTGATCCAAGATCGTTCATGTAGTGACATGGGAATTGAGGCACCTTTTATGATGAGATCATATAGGACTGGACTCAGATAAATACGAATTTCTTTTAATATCCGCTAACCGAAGAAATTCATTTTATCTAATAGATGGTCATATATGGATTCGATCTTAATCCTGAGTGTACTACGAACTCATGCATGACAGGCTATGTCCTTTGATTTACTATGGTGAGGTTGGTGTTGCATTCCCGGCCAATAACTACGTATTTTGGGGATATGGTTTGGTGTGTAGCTGGGAACATTTTACATAGATATGGAATTCACTCATTCTTATGAGAAGTATAAGAATATCTTTTTTAAGAGTTGATTCGGCGGTTGAATGATTTGAGCGCTCAACTTTTCTATTACGAGAAAGGGTATGTCAGAGAAAGTATGAGTCCCTGTGCGGTACCAGTTCTTCTAGTTCCTAGACTAGATGACATGTTAGATGAATTGCATGGTTCCAAAATTTTCAGTAATATTGATTTAAAGAGTAGATACCATCAAATTCGCATGAGAGAGGAAGATGAGTGGAAAACTGCATTTAAGACCAAGTATGGCCTGTATGAATGGTTAGTTATGCCATTTGGTCTTACAAACGCACCTAGCACATTTATGAGATTGATGAATCATGTTATGCGTGCATTTATAGGTAGGTTTGTTATAGTTTATTTTGATGACATCTTAGTTTACAGTAAAACAATAGATGAGCATGTTATGCATTTGAAGCATGTTCTTGATGTGTTAAGGCATGGGAAACTGTATGCTAACATTGATAAGTGCACTTTTTGTATGGATATAATGGTTTTCCTTGGTTTTGTTGTAAGTGCAGATGGCATCGAAATTGATGTGGAAAAGGTAAAGGCAATTCAGGATTGGCCTACACCGACAACTGTGACCGAAGTTAAAAGCTTCCATGGATTAGCAAGCTTCTGTCGTAGATTTGTTAGAGACTTCAGCAGTATTGCACCACCACTGACTGAAGTAGTGAAGAAAACTATTGGCTTCAAATGGGAAGGAGAGGAGGAGCGTGCATTCCAGGATCTTAAAATGAAGTTGTGCAGTGCACCAGTTTTTGCGCTACCCAACTTTGAGAAAACATTTGAGATTGAGTGTGACGCATCCGGATTAGGCATTGGAACGGTTCTTATGCAAGAAAAATGACAAATTGCCTACTTTAGTGAGAAGCTTAACGGAGCAGTTTTGAGATACCCCACATACGACAAGGAGTTGTATGCGCTAGTGAGAGCCCTTGAGACTTGGCAGCATTATCTATAGCCTCGAGAGTTTGTGATCCATACAGATCATGAGTCATTGAAGCGTTTGAAAGGTCAGGGTAAGCTAAACAAACGGCACGCATGATGGTTAGAGTTTGTTGAGATATTTCCATACGTAATCCGCTACAAACAAGGTAAGGAAAACATTGTCGCCGATGCACTATCGCGAAGGTATGCTTTACTTATGACAAGAAACCCACTTGGGTTGGAAACCAAACAAACCCCAAGTATTATTTCTTAAACCCCAAGAACCTTAATCAATGATTTTGTAGGAACAAAACCCATCCAAGATCAGCCCTAAACCACCATGAAACTCACATCAATGATAAAAACAAGCATGAAATCAGATTGTATTTTGCTAGCAATGGAGACGCCACTAAGTTGCCAAGCTTAGATAAGTCAATTTGAACTTGAAAAGGGGAATCTCTCCCTCACAAGAAATTTAGCCATAGCCAAAGCTTAAAAGCTTGAAAGTTTCTCAAAATGTCGTGTATGTTATTCCAAAGAAGAAGAAAACAAAGTTTAAATAGGTTACAAAGAGAAACCCTAAAGTTGTGAATGGACAAAAATGTCCCTAAAGTGAAATTACCAAAAGACCTAAAAACTACCCAAAGCATTCACTCAATCACGTCCCCAAAAGTCTTTTCCCACATAAATTAGCTCAAAACAATGATTAGAAACTAATCTAACTTAAGCTAATTTGAGGTGCTTACATCAAATAGTAAATTGACGTCCTTACTCAATAAGCAAGGTTCTAAGCATAATTAACCCTAATGACCTGGTCAACTAGCTTAATTACATCATAAATAAAGTCAACATGTCTAGCAAAAATGACAAAAATGCCCCCATTTGGCCGAATTCAACATAGTCCCAAAATAGGTCAAATCGGGTCAAAAGAGTGCTGGTGCTGAAGCTGCTCTGATATGCTTCAGTCTGAGCTGATCTGGGTCAAATGAAATAGCTTGGGGACCTCTCTAGTTATGCCCATATGTGTCTCTGGTGTGCACTTGACTTGGTTGCTGCAACTGGTCACATGGCTCTGAGCTAGTCCCGCAAATGCCTCTCTGATCTTCTTTGCTCTTTGGCGTGTGATTGGACCTGTTGCCAACTGCATGGGTTCCTCCAAATTGTTAGCTGCATCCTGTAATGTCTCTAGTGTGGTTGGACTCATGTCATTCCCTTATTGTTGAAAAGGATTCGACCTCGAATCTGAACCTGCATTAAAAATAAAATAAGTCAGAAACATTAAACATTGCAAGAACGCCAAACTCACCATGAAGATCAAGCTTGTAAGTATTGTCATTGATCCGCTCCAAGACTTGAAATTGACCATCTCCTCTTTGTTGCAACTTGGATCTGTTCCTCTTGCTTATAAAGCCACACCCAATTACCGGGGTCAAACACAATGCGTTGGAAACCTATTATTCTCACCAACTCTGCCTTTCCCTTATCATTCATACTCCTAAGCTTAATAACAATCAAAGCTAATAAATCCATAGGAGTTAAAGAATTAGAATCATAATCAATCTCATAAGGCAAGAAAAAACTAGAAGGATGAATACAGCTATTATATGCAAACTCTGGCCCCACTATTGCGTCTGTGATATTCTTAGCTCTTTGGCGTGTGATTGGGCCTGTTGGCAATTGCAAAGGCTCTAATATTCTTTGGGTGACTGCATTCATGTCAAATGTTGTCCCTTGGATCATGTCAACTTACTTCATTGAATGCTAGGATGCTTGGGTTTGAATTTATTAAAGAACTTTATGAAAATGATACTGACTTCAGTATTATCTATGATGCATGTGAAAAGTCTACCTTTAGTAAATTCTACCAACATGATGGATTTCTGTTTAAGGAAAATAGATTATGCATTCCTGTTTGTAGTATGCGTGAATTGTTAATTAGGGAAGCGCGTGGGGGAGGTTTAATGCGGCATTTTGGCATTGCCAAGACCTTAGGAGTTTTGAGTGAACATTTCTATTGGCCTAAAATGAGGATAGATATTGAGCGTTTGTGTGATAAATGTTTAACTTATAAAAAGGCTAAATCTAAGGTTATGCCTCATGGTTTGTATACACCATTGCCTGTACCTAGCGAGCCATGGGTAGATGTATCAATGGACTTTATATTGGCTTTACCTAGGACTAGGCGGGGTAGAGATTCCATTTTTGTAGTGGTTGATAGGTTCAATAAGATGGCACACTTGCATGTCAAAAGACTGATGATGCCACTAACATTGCTGACATGTTCTTTAGAGAAGTAGTACGACTCCATGGAATTCCACGGAGTATAGTTTTAGATCGTGATGTTAAATTGTTTATGGTTTTCAGCCTGGTGATTGGGTTTTGGTACACATCCGCAAGGAGCGATTTCCTGAACAACGTAAATCCAAGCTACAACGTACTCTGGCCTGGGTAAGATGGCAACTGTTGCTACTATTATCTCTAACTATTCTTGGCGTCGGGCACCAGCTAGGTCAGCTGCCCTTGTTGAGCTTGCTCAGTCCCTTAAATCGGATCTTTCTAGTATTATGGAGGATGAGTTGGTTTGAGAGGATGACAATAGATGGAGGTTTTCAGTGTTTAGTGCTTGGAATGCGATGAGGATAAGGGGCTCCTTGATGCGTTGGTATTGAGTTGTTTGGTTACGTAAAGCTACTCTGCACCATGTTTTCTACTTTGGATGACTATTAGGGTGGCCTTTGTACCTAGGATTGGCTAATGAGTTTCGGTATCTCTACTTGCTCACGCTGCGTCCTTTTTGGTTGTTCAGGTGAGGATATTGATCACCTTTTCTTTCTATGCTCTTTCTCTTCGCGGGTTTGGAATACTGTGTTGGCAATGTCTGCGTTAGATTGGAGGTCTCTATTTTGGCAGCACACTTTTGAGTGGATGTATCAGTTCACTGATGCCTCTTTATGTCATCTTCTTGTTCGGCTTTCGTTTGCTGCATCTGTTTACTACATCTGGAAGAAGAGGAATGCCCGCATCTATGATGTGACCCCTCGCCTTGTCAGTACTCTACTTTATGATATTGTGTTTACTGTCCGGACTCATGCAGTTATTGCGAAGGGTGAAACCATCTTATGATAATAAATGGCTTCACCTCTCATGGCGTCTGTCCGATGACATCTTATGATGGTCTTATTTTATTTGTAGCCTTTCGGCTTTTTGCTATGAGGGCCTGTCCTCTCTAGTTGTCTGGGGTATGCCCCTTTGCTTTTGTATAATTTTTGGTTAATATACTTACCTTATCCAAAAAAAAAAAATCTCTCTCTGCTCATCAGACACATGCTTAGTAATAGAGGAATGAAGAATATCTCTATCAATATCCTATAAATAAGGCTGGGGCCCCAAAAGAGTC
Organism: Zanthoxylum bungeanum; assembly: GCA_019454045.1. Taxonomy (NCBI): domain Eukaryota; kingdom Viridiplantae; phylum Streptophyta; class Magnoliopsida; order Sapindales; family Rutaceae; genus Zanthoxylum; species Zanthoxylum bungeanum. Next base: position 38,981 of record SKCR01048374.1, on the reverse strand, counting down.
TCGTAAAAAGATACAATCTCCTCTCTCACCAAAACATCATCCTCCAAACAAGTCCCGTCATCCTTAGAAACATAACTTATCTTACTGCGACAATGGTGATTCTTCATAGCATGGAAAAAGAATTTCGTATTTTGATCCCCAAAACTGAGCCATTGAACACAAGATTTCTATCTAGTTAAACCCTCCTCAGCCCGACTAAGGTCACCATACCATAAAGAAAGTCTCGCCTCTTCTGCTAACAGAGCCGAGTCACTAGGGTTATCATGTAAAGCACACTGCACCCATCCCTTCTAACCTCCAAGTGTTGGGATTCATGTCCTAAAACTTCATGTATTTTAAAACGGAATTGATTATTGTAATAATAATAAATGCATTATTCATTTTATCAAAGTTGTTAGATTTATATTGCATATTGTCTAAATGTTCAGTTTACCTTGATTACTATTGTACCTTCAGACTTAGTGTATGTTTGTTGCATAAGAAGGTTTATGTCTGAAGTTAGTAATCTAAATAGTCCATAGAGAGCAAACAAAGAGGGTACTTTGTTTGTGGTTTATTTATAGCTGCGGTTCATTCTATACTTGTATGACGACTTTGATCCAAGATCGTTCATGTAGTGACATGGGAATTGAGGCACCTTTTATGATGAGATCATATAGGACTGGACTCAGATAAATACGATTTCTTTTAATATCCGTTAACCGAAGAAATTCATTAGATGGTCATATATGGATTCGATCTTAATCCTGAGTGTACTACGAACTCATGCATGACAGGATATGTCCTTTGATTTACTATGGTGAGGTTGGTGTTGGATTCCTGGCCAATAACTACGTATTTTGGGGATATGGTTTGGTGTGTAGCTGTGAACGTTTTACATAGATATGGAATTCACTCATTCTTACGAGAAGCAGAAGAATATCTTTTTTAAGAGTTGATTCGGGACTTGAACGATTTGAGCGCTCAACTTTTCTATTACGAGAAAGGGTATGTCAGAGAAAGTATGAGTCCCTGTGCGGTACCAGTTCTTCTAGTAACGACGGGATCTATTATCATTTTTTGCATGTCCACGGAAATTGATAGTGGGCACAAATTCTCCCAATTTATGTCCTACCATACGATCTGTTATATAAATAGGCAAATGCTCCCTTCCATTATGGATAGCGATAGTATGGCCGACCATTGTGGGTATAATGGTAGATGCCCGGGACCAAGTTATTATTATTTCTTTTTCCGCTTTTGTATTAAGCTTATCAATTTTCTTAATAAATGATTCGCTACAAAAGGATTTTTTTTTAGTGAACGTGTCACAGTTAGTTAACTCCTATTGTTTTCTTTTGTAAATTGTAAAAAGTAAAAACGAAGAAAGAAATTCGATTTTCTCTCCTATTTAGTACGGCGGCGAAGAATCCTAGACTAGATGACATGTTAGATGAATTGCATGGTTCCAAAATTTTCAGTAATATTGATTTAAAGAGTGGATACCATCAAATTCGCATGAGAGAGGAAGATGAGTGGAAAACTGCATTTAAGACCAAGTATGGCCTGTATGAATGGTTAGTTACATCATAAATAAAGTCAAAATGTCTAGCATAAATGATAAAAATGCCCTCATTTGGCCGAATTCAACATAATCCCAAAATAGGTCAAATCGGGTCAAAAGAGTGCTGGTGCTGAAGCTGCTCTGCTATGCTTTAGTCTGAGCTGATCTGGGTCAAATGAAATAGCTTGGGGACCTCTCTAGTTATGCCCATATGTGTCTCTGGTGTGCACTTGACTTGGTTGTTGCAAATGGTCACATAGCTCTGAGCTAGTCCCGCAAAGGCCTCTCTGATCTTCTTTGCTCTTTGGCGTGTGATTGGACCTGTTGGCAACTGCATGGGTTCCTCCAAATTGTTAGCTGCATCCTGTAATGTCTCTAGTGTGGTTGGACTCATGTCATTCCCTCCTTGTTGAAAAGGATTCGACCTCAAATCTGAACCTGCATTAAAAATAAAATAAGTCAGAAACATTAAACATTGCAGGAACGCCAAACTCACCATGAAGATCAAGCTTGTAAGTATTGTCGTTGATCCGCTCCAAGACTTGAAATGGACAATCTTGACAAGAAACCCACTTGGATTCGAAATCCAAGCAAACCCCAAGCAACGGACAGAACCCCAAGAACCGCGAATATGATTTTGTAGAAACAAAACCCTTCCAAGGCCACAAAGAAGATCCACAAAGAACTTGCCCTTGAGAACCTTTAAGATGAATCCTTGTAGTGTTTTGCTAGCAATGGAGACGCCACTAAGTTTGCCAAAACTTAGATAAGTCGATTCAAACTTGAAAAGGGGAATCCCTCCCTTACAAGAATTCGGCCATAGCCAAAGCTTTAAGCTTTTTAGTTTTTTATAAATTTCGTTGGTTGTTGCCCAAATGAAAAAAGAAAGAAAGCTTAAATAGTGATACAAAAGAAACCCTAAAGGCATAAAGACAACAATGCCCCTAAAAATGAAATTACACAAATATCAAGTCTTTAAGTCTTCAAATGCCTAGAAAGCTTTATTCTAAACTGATTTGGGCCAAGTGAAATGGTTTTGGGCCCTTTCCATCGAAACCCACATGCATCTCTATTTGTTTGTTGCAGTCGGCCATAAAACTTTGAACTAATCCCGTCATTGCTTCTCTGAGTCTTTTGGTCCTCTGCCTCGTAATTGGCCCTTCTGGTACTTCTAATGCGTTATTTGGTTTGTTGTCGGCCTGGATCATGTCATCCCCTCCCTCTTGAAAAGGATTCGACCTCGAATCTGTACCTGCATCAAAAGGAGTTAAGTCAGAAACATTAAATGTAGCAGACACATTATACTTACCTTGTAAATCCAGCTTGTATGCATTGTCATTAATCCGTTCCAAAACTTGAAATGAACCATCCCCTCTCGGTTGTAGCTTAGATTTACGTTGTTCAGGAAATCTCTCCTTGCGCATGTGTACCCAAACCCAATCTCCAGGCTGAAATACCACACATTTTCTTCCCTTATTAGCATGAGAAGCATATTGCTCATTCTTTCGTTGTATTTGCTCTCTTGCTTTCTCATGTATGTGCTTCACTAAATCGGCTTTCCGTTTTCCATCTAGCCCCGTATACTCATCAACAGGCAAAGGTAACAAATCCAATGGAGTTAGTGGCTCTGTTTGTCCATCAGTCTGTGGATGACATGTGGTATAATACAATAGTTTGGTGCCTAGTTTAGCCCACAACACCTTCCAAAAATGGCTAAGGAACTTAACATCTCTATCAGATACAATACTCCTAGGTATACCATGGAGTCGCACTATGTCTCTGAAAAATAAATCTGCAATGTTTGTAGCATCATCGGTTTTATGACATGCAATGAAATGAGCCATTTTACTAGGAACTAGAAGTACTGGTACTGCACAAGGGCTCATGCTTTCCCTTACATACCCATTATCCATCAATTCCCGTACTTGCCTTTATAGCTCCTTTGTCTCCTCGGGATTGCTCCTATAAGCCGGTCTGTTAGGAATGACTGCTCCAAGTATGAAGTCTATCTGGTGCTCAATACCTCTAATGGGTGGAAGCCCACTAGGTATGTCCTCTGTCAGTACGTCACTGTAATCCTGCAAAAGAGATGAAATAGACACAGGAAGTAAAGTGTCAGTGTTAGTAAAATAAATATGAGGCTCCTTATAGACTAACAATAGCATGAACTTGCTAGCCTTGAACGCTTTCCTCGCTTCACCCTCACCCATGTAGAAACTCTTTTTAACTCTCCCTTTTGTTTCCCCCTCACGTTCACTCACACTCCCCTTGGGAACTCCCACAGCCTTGGCCTTATTTTTCCCAACAGATACAGCACTCTCACTAGTCTCACCCAAGGTGGTGTTTCCCTTCGCTCTCTCTTTGTCACGCTCAAGTTGCAACTTAACCTGATCCTCATGGACTTGTGCAGGTGTAAGTGGGTATAATGTAATGGGTTTTCCCTTATGCTGGAAAGAGTACTTGTTCTTGAACCCATCATGAATAACCTTTTTATCAAACTGCCACGGTCTGCCCAAAAGAATATGTCCGGCATGCATCGGTATCACATCACATAGGACATCATCTGTGTATGGCCCAATGGTAAAAGCTCAACAATACATGTTTTGTCACACTTATTTCCCCACAATCATTTAACCACTGCAACTTGTAAGGCTTCGGGTGTCTCAAGCAACTCAACCCCAATCGCTCAATCAAAGCTGTACTAGCAACATTAGTACAACTGCCCCCATCTATGATCATACTACACCCCTTGCCATTCACACGGCACCTAGTATGGAATATGTTCTCCCTCTGCTGCACACTCTCATCCTCTATAACATGTGCACTCAAAGCACGCTTGACAACTAAGGATAAGTTATCCAGCGGGTATGCAACTCCCTCATGGTCACTAGCATCCTCCAACTCTGGCATCTCCTCCTCACCCTCACTATCGGTAGAGTACACCTCTCCACTCTTTTTATCAATCACTAAGGTACGCCTATTGGGACATTGTGAAGCATAGTGTCCCATGCCCAAACACTTGAAACACTTGACATCCTTAGTTCTAGCAGTTGTACCCTCAAGTTTTGGTCTAGTTTTGCTCGGTTCTGCAGCCTCTTTACCCTTAGCACTAAGTTCGGCCCTAGGCTTATTAAAGCCTCCACTGAAATCACCTCTAGGCTTGTCAAAGCCTCCATCTCGCTTCTCATTCGGAACCCATTTCCCTTTCCATGCAGAAGTAGCCTGAGTACCAAATCTGGATGTTGACTTTTTCTTGAGTTGCCTTTCTATCTTGATAGCCATGTGAAGCATATCCTCCAAATCAACATAATGATGCAACTCCACCATGTTTGCAATCTCTCTATTCAAGCCCCCTAGAAACCATGCCATAGTAGCTTCTACATCCTCAACTACATTTGCCCTGATCATGGCAACTTCCATCTCTGTGTAATAGTCATCAACACTTTTGGTCCCCTGATACAGATGTTGTAGTTTATGATACAACTCCCTATAGTAATGGCTGGGTATAAATCTCTTTCTCATGAGACCCCTAAGTTCTGCCCATGTTTGAACTGGTCTCTCATAGTTTCTCCTCCGAGTAGAGACAAGCTGATCCCACCAAATCATAGCATAATCGGTAAACTCAATTGCTGCCAGACTGATCTTCTTCTCGTCTGAGTAGTGATGACAGTTGAAAATCAATTCTATTTTCTTTTCCCATTCTAAATAAGCTTCAGGATCATTCTTGCCTTGGAATGTTGGTATCTTGATCTTGATGCTACCTAGATCACCATCTACATCTCCTCGCCTACCATATCCTCTCCGATCATAATCCACTCTTCTGGCATCAAATGCACCTCTATCATCAAACCGTCTATCCCTCCTATCATTCCTCCTATCAAACCTCCTATTAGGCCTCCTATCATGCCCAGGCTGAAATCTCTCCTCCACATCATCAAAACCATCCGAATCATCAAACTTATTTTCAGCTTCCTCTTCATCTGGTGGTACATACTGTGGTGGTACACGGCGAGGTGGCACATTGTGAGGTGGTGGTACATTGTGAGGTGGTGGTACTCTAGGACCGCTACTTGTTTGAATACTCTCTACACTCTTGGACAATCTCTCCAAAGTAGTATTCATGTTCTCCATCATATCTGTAAATTTCCTATCCAAAGCCTCAAGCTTCTCATCAGTAGTTAGACCTGCCATCTCAACACTAAACAAACAGATTAGAAATAACAAGAAAGTAAAGCAAATATGTAAATCCTCACAATCTCACGTGTTTACACTCGAATGATCACTCACTCCACTCGTGTTTGCACTCTATTGGCTTTTACCCGATACTGTGCTCACAATCACTGCCTTTTACCACTCTTGAGTTCGTCCTCAATTCAAATGTGAATCACACTCAATCCAAGAATACAAACCAAATGTAGTCCTCAAGCCAGCATGAAACACAAAGGTCTAATAATATATATGGGACAGGTGGAAACAAAATGCGAACAGGAATATCAACGACAAAGACTCAATCAATAATACTTAAACTAGAGTATTTGGAATAATGAAGTGAACAATTAGCACAATGGAAAAAAAATAAGCATGCAAATTCACGGTCGTATGCAATTTCGGGAGAAAATTTGGCACCGCTATAGAAATTTTGATGGGATACCCTCCACGGGCACCTAAATGATAATATGGAACAAACTAAATTCAACCAAAAAAAATCACATTTTTTTTTCTCAAGTGATCACTATCACTCAAGTCCCTTTTTCTTTTCTTTCCTTTTTTTTTTTTGATAACGTCAGATGCTAAATGTGGTTCTGATTTCAGAGGCTGATTTAGGTTCTGATTTCAGAGGCTGGTTTTCAAAGCCTGATTTCAGAGTCTGATGAGGGTCTGAATTCAGAGGCTGCTGGTCAGTGTCTGATTTCAGAGTCAAATAAGGGTCTGGTTTCAGGGCCTGAATTCAGAGGCTAATTTTCAGAGGTTACTGGTCAGGATCTGATTTCAGAGGCTAAGTTTTAGGGTCTGATCTCAGAGTCTGGTTCAATGGTTAAGTTTCAAGGTCTGAACTCAGAGTCTGATTTCAGAGGCAGATTTCAAAGGTTACGTTTTAGGTCTGATTTCAGAAGCTAAGATTTCAGGGTCTGATTTCAGACTTCACTTAGTTTTTCAGGGTCTGATTTCACACTTCACTAGGGTTTAGAAACAAAACACACAGCCACCAAGAGCATGCTTATTTCTTAAACATATGCTAAAGAACAGGATGACTATGATGAACTGATAGGAAGAACAGAACAGAAGCCCAGCACTGGAAAAAGTGATAAAGATGAACTGATATGCAACTAGGATGAACTGACAGGAAGAACATAACAAAAAAAAATTCAGAATTGGAAAATGATAAAAGATGAACTGATATGCAGAACAACAAAACCAGATCCAGAATATGAACAAAACAAAAACAGAAACAAGATCCAACAACTGAAACGAAAATAACAAAGAACAAAATAAAAACAGAATCAAACAAAAGGAAAGATAGAAAAATCAGACCTTGGAACCCTGAGCTCTAGATACCAAATGACAAGAAACCCACTTGGATTCGAAATCCAAGCAAACCCCAAGCAACGGACAGAACCCCAAGAATCGCGAATATGATTTTGTAGAAACAAAACCCACAAAGAACTTGCCCTTGAGAACCTTTAAGATGAATCCTTGTAATGTTTTGCTAGTAATGGAGACGCCACTAAGTTTGCCAAAACTTAGATAAGTCGATTCAAACTTGAAAAGGGGAAAGCAAATGACAAGAAACCCACTTGGATTCGAAATCCAAGCAAACCCCAAGCAACGGACAGAACCCCAAGAACCGCGAATATGATTTTGTAGAAACAAAACCTTCCAAGGCCACAAAGAAGACCCACAAAGAACTTGCCCTTGAGAACCTTTAAGATGAATCCTTGTAGTGTTTTGCTAGCAATGGAGACGCCACGAAGTTTTCCAAAACTTAGATAAGTCGATTCAAACTTGAAAAGGGGAAAGCAAATGACAAGAAACCCACTTGGATTCGAAATCCAAGCAAACCCCAAGCAACGGACAGAAGCCCAAGAACCGCGAATATGATTTTGTAGAAACAAAACCCTTCCAAGGCCACAAAGAAGACCCACAAAGAACTTGCCCTTGAGAACCTTTAAGATGAATCCTTGTAGTGTTTTGCTAGCAATGGAGACGCCACTAAGTTTGCCAAAACTTAGATAAGTCGATTCAAACTTGAAAAGGGGAATCCCTCCCTTACAAGAATTCGGTCATAGCCAAAGCTTTAAGCTTTTTAGTTTTTTATAAATTTCGTTGTTGTTGCCCAAATGAAAAAGAAAGAAAGCTTAAATAGTGATACAAAAGAAACCCTAAAGGCATAAAGACAACAATGCCCCTAAAAACGAATTACACAAATATCAAGTCTTTAAGTCTTCAAATGCCTAGGAACCTTTATTCTAAACTGATTTGGGCCAAGTGAAATGGTTTTGGGCCCTTTCCATCGAAACCCACATGCATCTCTATTTGTTTGTTGCAGTCGGCCATAAAACTCTGAACTAATCCCGCCATTGGTTCTCTGAGTCTTTTGGTCCTCTGCTTCGTAATTGGCCCTTCTGGTACTTGTAATGCGTCATTTGGTTTGTTGTCGGCCTGGATCATGTCACATCTCCTCTTGGTTGCAACTTGGATCTGTTCCTCTAGCTTATAAAGCCACACCCAATTACCGGGTTCAAACACAATGCGTTGGAAACCTATTATTCTCACCAACTCTGCCTTTCCCTTATCATTCATACTCCTAAGCTTAATAACAATCAAAGATAATAAATCCATAGGAGTTAAAGAATTAGAATCATAATCAATCTCATAAGGCAAGTAAAAACTAGAAGGATGAATGCATCTATTATATGCAAACTCTGGCCCTGCTATTGCGTCTGTGATATTCTTAGCTCTTTTGCGTGTGATTGGGCCTGTTGGCAATTGCAAAGGCTCTAATATTCCTTGAGTGACTGCATTCATGTCAAATGTTGTCCCTTGGATCATGTCAACTTACTTCATTGAATGCAAGGATGCTTGGGTTTGAATTTATTAAAGAACTTTATGAAAATGATACTGACTTCAGTACTATCTATGCTGCATGTGAAAAGTCTACCTTTAGTAAATTCTACCAACATGATGGATTTCTGTTTAAGGAAAATAGATTATGCATTCCTGTTTGTAGTATGCGTGAATTGTTAGTTAGGGAAGCACGTGAGGGAGGTTTAATGGGGTACTTTGGCATTGCCAAGACCTTAGGAGTTTTGAGTGAACATTTCTATTGGCCTAAAATGAGGAGAGATATTGAGCGTTTATGTGATAAATGCTTAACTTGTAAAAAGGCTAAATCTAAGGTTATGCCTCATGGTTTGTATACACCATTGCCTGTACCTAGCGAGCCATGGGTAGATCTATCAATGGACTTTATATTGGGTTTACCTAAGACTAGGCGGGGTAGAGATTCCATTTTTGCAGTGGTTGATAGGTTCAGTAAGATGGCACACTTGCATGTCATAAAACTGATGATGCCACTAACATTGGTGACCTGTTCTTTAGAGAAGTAGTACGACTCCATGGAATTCCACGGAGTATAGTTTCAGATCGTGATGTTAAATTGTTTATGGTTTTCAGCCTGATGATTGGGTTTGGGTACACATGCGCAAGGAACGATTTCCTGAAAAACGTAAATCCAAGCTACAACCAAGAGAGGATGGTCCATTTCAAGTCTTGGAGCGAATCAATGACAATGCGTACAAACTGGATTTACAAGGTGAGTATAATGTGTCTGCTACATTTAATGTTTCTGACTTAACTCCTTTTGATGCAGGTACAGATTCGAGGTCGAATCCTTTTCAAGAGGGAGGGAAAAATGACACGAATCCAGCCATTCAAGGAACATTAGATGTCACGGCCAGTAATATGCTGAGCCTTTACAAGTTCCAATAGGTCCAATCACACACCAGAAAGCTAAGAAGATCAGAGACGCAATGGCGGGACTAGCACAGAGTGCCATGGCCGAGTGTGACAGACAACCCCAAGGCATATTGGCGTCACATGAGGGCTTCAATGGAGTGGGTCCAAAGCTATTTCACATGCCCCAAGTCATTCTAAAAGACTCGCAATAGCCGATTTTGAAGATAGGACCATTTTGGAGAATTTGGCCATTTTATGCCTTATATGTAATTCGGCCAAATGAGCTTGAATTTTTACCTTTTTCTTGACATGTTGACTCTATTTAGGCTATTTGTAACTTAGTTAGCTAGATCATTTGGGTCAAATTGGATTAGAACTAAGTTAGTTAGTTTTTTTTGGATAAGGTAAGTATTATAACCAAAAGAAAACTATACAAGAGCAAAGGGGCATCCCCCAGGATCTAGAGAGGACAAGCCCTCCTAGAAGAAAGCCAAACGGCTACAATAGATCAACTAAAGATGTCATCGGGCAAGTGCCACGAAAGGTGAAGCCATTTATTGTCATAAGATGGAGTCACCTTACGTAAAGAACTAATACGATTCCGAACATCAAAAACAATATCATATAGAAGAACAGAAACTGGCCTAAGAGGCATATCATGAGTGCGAGCATTCCTCTCCCTCCATATATGGTAAACTGACGCTGCAAAGGACAGACGAACCAGAAGATGATATAAAGAGGCACCAGAAACTGACAAAGCCACTCAATAGTTTGGCGCCAATCTCGACAGCGCTCCAGTCTAAACCACACATGGCTAGCACAGACGACCAAACCCTCAATGAAAAGAGGCACTGAAAAAAAAGATGATCGATGTCCTCACTCGAACAACCACAAAGGATACACCGCGAGCAAGAGGATATACCAAATCTCATAAGACTGTCCTGAGTACACAGGCCTCCCTGAATGGACATCCAAAGAAGAAAAGAATGGCGGGGAATAGATTTCCGGAACCATACAACTCGGGACCAAGGCATCTCGGGTCTCCTCGACCTCAAAGCATTCCAGGCACAATCCACTGAAAATTTCCATGTCTATCATCTTCCCAAACCAGCATATCCTCCCTCAAACTAGAAGGAGACGGAAGGTGAGTCTGAGCCAGATCAACAAGAGCAGCAGATCTAGAAGGGGGCCAATGCCAAGCAGAATCAGAGATAATGGAAGCAACTTTCGCCATCCTATCCAAGCCAGAATCATAAGTTAGTTAGTTAAAGCACCTATTAGGCATTCTTTAGAAAATATGCCCCTTTTATTGACTTTTTCTTTTTGATCTTTTTGCCACTTGCATAAAGATCTTGGTGGGGATATTTGTAATATTTTAGTAAATGACTACTTAGGGCTTTAGCTTTATGTAGCCATTGGGTAGTTTAGGACCTTTTGGTCTTTTTACCTTTTGAAGGGCATTTTAGTAAATTTGTCTTATCCTATATATTGTAAACTTTGTCTTCTTCAATAACATCTTGTAAATTTCGAATTTCTTCAAAGAAAAATGGCTATGGCCGAATTTCAAGCCTAAGGGAGGGATTCCCCTTTGTTTCAGCTTTGACTTATCTAAGGCGTGGCAACCTTGGTTGCATCTCCGTGCTAGCAGAATACTGTAAGGAATCATCTTCAGGGTTCTCAAAGACAAGTTCTTTGTGGGTCTTCTTTGTGGCCTTGGAAGGGTTTTGTTCCTACAAAATCGAATTCACGGTGCTTGGGGTTCTATTCGTTGCGAGGGGTTTGATTGGCCTTAAACATCCAAGTGAGTTCCGCGTCAAGAACTCAAAATTCTTCTTTACTCCTATGAAGAGTATTCATTGTCGTAGAAGAATTACTTCTGTTACTAAGGAGGATGGGACTCGTGTGGAGGATGATGATAAGAAACTCACTAGGATGCGAATCCAGCAAACCCCAAGTATTTTTCTTTAAGCCCCAATAACCTCAATCAATGATTTTGTAAGAACAAAACTCATCCAAGATCAACCCTAAACCACCATGAAACATTGCCCATGATAACTCAAAACAAGAAATTACTGTGTTTTGCTAGCAAATGGAGACGCCACTAAGTTTACTAAACTTAGATAAGTCGATTTAAACTTGAAAATGGGAATCCCTCCCTTACAAGAAATTCGGCCATAGCCAAAGCATAAGCTTATGTGTTTTCTTACAAATTTCGTGGTTAACCTAAAATGAAGAATAAGGCAAGCTTAAATAGAGTTACAAAAAGAAACTCTAAAGGCATGAAGACAACAATGGCCTTAAATACGAAATTACAAAAATACCAAAATCTTTAAGTCTTCAAAGGTCTATGAAGCTTCATTCAGAACTGATTTGGGGCAAGTGAAATGTCTTTGGGCCATCTCCATTGAAGCCCACATGCGTCTCTATTTGTTTGTTGCAATCGGCCATAGAACTCTGAACTAATCCCGCCATTGCTTCTCTGAGTCTTTTGGTCTTCTGTCTTGTAATTGGCCCTTCTGGTACATGTAATGGGTCTATTGTTTTGTTGGCCATGTCCTTTGATGCTTCACGAGTGGCCTGGATCATGTCATCCCCTCCCTCTTGAAAAGGATTCGACCTCGAATCTATACCTGCATCAAAAGGAGTTAAGTCAGAAACATTAAATGTAGCAAACACATTATACTTACCTTGTAAATCCAGCTTGTATGCATTGTCATTAATCTGTTCTAAGACTTGAAATGGACCATCCCCTCTCGGTTGTAGGTTAGATTTACGTTGTTAAGGAAATCTCTCCTTCCGTATGTGTACCCAAACCCAATCTCCAGGATGAAATACCACATGCTTTCTTCCCTTGTTGGCATGAGAAGCATATTGCTCATTCTTTCGATGTATGTGCTCTCTTGCTTTCTCATGTATATGCTTCACCAAATCGGCTTTCCTTTTTCCATCTAACCCCGCATGCTCATCAAAAAGAAATTGTAACAAATCTAATGGAGTTAGTGGCTGAAAATCATTAATAATTTCAAATGGTGAGTAAGATGTAGAGGAATGAATACGGCGATTATATGCAAATTCAACAAAAGGCAAACAGTCCTCCCAAGTTTTTAAGTTCTTATTGATAATAGTACGCAATAACTGAGTCAAAGTCATATTAACAGCCTCGGTTTGGCCATCAGTTTGGGGGTGGCAAGTAGTAGAATACAAAAGTTTAGTTCCCAACTTACCCTATAAAACTTTCCAAAAGTGACTAAGGAATTTAACATCACGATCTGAAACTATACTCGTGGAATCCCATGGAGTCGTACTACTTCTCTAAAGAACAAGTCAGCAATGTTAGTGGCATCGTCAGTTTTATGACATGCTATAAGTGTGCCATCTTACTGAACCTATCAACCAATACAAAGATGGAATCTCTACCCTTCATAGTCCTAGGTAAACCCAATATAAAGTCCATCGATACATCTACCAATGGCTCACTAGGTATAGGCAATGGTGTATACAACCAATGAGGCATAAACTTAGATTTAGCATGTTTACAAGTTAAGCATTTATCACACAAACGCTCAATATCTCTCCTCATTTTAGGCCAATAGAAATGTTCACTCAATATCCCTAAGGTTTTGGCAATGCCAAAGTGCCTCATTAAACCTCCCCCCATACGCTTCCCTCACTAACAACTCACGCATACTACAAACAAGAATGCATAATCTATTCTCCCTAAATAGAAACCCATCATGTTGATAGAATTTACTAAAAGTAGACTTTTCACATGCAGCATAGATAGTACTAAAGTCTGTGCCACTAGCATAAAGTTCTTTAATAAATTCAAACCCAAACATTCTTGCACTCAATGAAGTAAGTAAAGCATACCTTCGCGATAGTGCATCGGCGACAATATTTTCCTTACCTTGTTTGTAGCGGATTACATATGGAAATATCTCAACAAACTCTGACCAACGTGCATGCCTTTTATTCAGCTTACATTGACCCTTGAAATGCTTCAATGACTCGTGATTTGTATGGATCACAAACTCTCGAGGCCATAAATAATGCTGCCAAGTCTCAAGAGCTCTCACTAGCGCATACAACTCCTTTTCGTATGTTGGGTATCTCAAAACGGCTCCGTTAAGCTTCTCACTAAAGTAGGTTATTGATCGCTTTTCTTGCATAAGAACCGCTCCTTTGCCTAATCCGGATGCGTCACACTCAATCTCAAATGTCTTCTCAAAGTTGGGTAGTGCCAAGACTGGTGCACTGCACAACTTCATTTTCAGATCCTGGAATGCACGCTCCTGCTCTTCACCCCATTTGAAGCTAATAGTCTTCTTCACTACTTCAGTCAGTGGTGCTGCAATACTACTGAAGTCTTTAACAAATCTATGATAGAAGCTTGCTAATCCATGGAAGCTTCTGACTTCTGTCACTATTGTTGGTGTTGGCCAATCCTGAATTGCCTTCACCTTTTCCAAATCTACCTCGATGACATCTGCACTCACAACAAATCCAAGGAAAACAATTCTATCCATACAAAAAGTGCACTTATCAAAGTTAGCATACAATTTTTCTTGCCTTAACACATCAAGAAGATGCTTCAAGAACCCCAAGGGGTTGCCTCAGTGGTAAAAGCTTTGGGCTTGAGTGGTTTGCTCCCTCTCAGGTTCAAGGTTCGAATCCCACTAGATGCATTTCCTTGGGGCCATGCCCCCTGGTGTGAAAACCCAGCGACTTACCCTGATCTGTGTTGGGAAACTTCTGAGGGCACGGGGCACAGGTCCCGAGGATTAGTCGAGGTGCGCGTAAGCTGGCCCGGACACCCCGGTTATCCAAAAAAAACATGCTTCAAGTGCATAACATGCTCATCTAATGTTTTACTGTAAACTAAGATGACATCAAAATAAACCACAACAAACTTACCTAAAAATGCACGCATAAATTCATCAATCTCATAAATGTGCTAGGTGCGTTTGAAAGACCAAATGGCATAACTAACCATTCATACAAGCCATACTTGGTCTTAAATGCATTTTTCCATTCATCTCCCTCTCTCATGCGAATTTGATGGTATCCACTCTTTAAATCAATATTACTAAAAATTTGGAAACATGCTATTCAGCCAACATGTCATCTAGTCTAGGAATGGGGTGACGATACTTTACCGTAATATTGTTGATAGCTCGACAATCAACGCACATACGCCACGTCCCATCTTTCTTAGGAACTAGAAGAACTGTTACCGCACAAGGACTCATACTTTCTCTGACATACCCTTTCTCCATCAACTCCCGCACTTGCCTCTGAAGTTCCTTCGTTTCCTCAAGGTTGCTCCTATAAGCTGGCCTGTTGGGAATGACTGCTCCAAGTGTGAAGTCTATCTGGTGCTCAATACCTCTAATGGGTGGAAGCCACTAGGAATGTCCTCGGTCAGTACGTCACTGTAATCAGGCAAAAGAGATGAAATAGACATAGGAAGCGGAGGGTCAGTGTTAGTAAAATAAACATGAGGCTCCTTATAGACTAACAATAGCATGAGCTTGCTAGCCTTGAACGCTTTCATCGTTTCACCTTCACCCATGTAGAAACTCTTTTTAACTCTCCATTTTGTTCCCCCATCATGTTCACTCACACCCCATTGGGAACTCTCACGGCCTTGGCCTTATTTTTCTCACCAGATACACCACTCTCACTAGTCTCACCCAATGTGGTATTTCCCTTCGCTCTCTCTTTGTCACGCTCAAGTTGCAACTTAAACTGATCTTCATGGACTTGTGCAGGTGTAAGTGGGTATAATGTAATGGGTTTTCTCTTATGCTGAAAAGTGTACTTGTTCTTGAACCCATCATGAATAACCTTCTTATCAAACTACCACGGCCTACCCAAAGAATATGTCCAACATGCATCGGTATCACATCACATAGGACATCATATTTTTTTTTTTGGATAAAGTAAGTGTATAACCAAAGAAAACTATACAAGAGCAATGGGTATACCCCAGACTACTAGAGATGACAGGCCCTCCTAGAAGAAAAGCCGAAAGGCTACAAGCAAAAGAAGATCAACAGAAAATGTCATCGGGCAAGTGCCAGGATAGGTGAAGCCATTTATTGTCATAAGATGGATTCACCTTCCGTAAAAAGCCAGCACGATTCCGAACATCAAAAAACATATCACTAAGCAGGACAGAAACAGGCCGAAGAGGCGCATCATGAGTGCGGGCATTCCTCTCCCTCCATAAATGGTAAACTGACGCGGAAAAAGACAGCCGAACAAGAGATGGCGTAAAGAGGCGTCAGAAAACTGACACATCCACTCAACAGTCTGAAGCTAATCTCGGCAACTCTAATCTAACCCACACATAGCCAGCACAGTCGACCATACCTTAGAAGAGAAGGAGCACTGGAAGAAAAGATGATCAATATCCTCACTAGAACAACCACAAGTATATACATCGCGAGCAAGCATAATACCAAACCTCATCAAACTATCCTGAACAAAGGCCTCATTGAATAGACATCCAAAGCAAAAAGGAATGGCGGGGAATGGCCTTCCGGAACCAAACAACTCGAAACCAATGCACCAAGGTTCCCCTAGACCGCATAGCATTCCAGGCACTATCCACAGAAAATCTCCCTCTACTATCATCCACCCAAACCAGCTCATCCTCCCTCAAGCTAGAAGGATTCGAAAGAAGGGCCCGAGCCATATCAACAAGGGCGGCAGACCTTGGGGGCCACCGCCAAGAAGAATCAGAAATAATGGAAGCAATTGTAGCCATCATATCCAAGCCAGAGTCATAAATCACTCTCTCACCCAACGAATCCACAATCGGACCCATAGGATGCCAAAAATCAAACCACAAAAAAGTCTTCTCACCATTCCCAATCCTAATTCTCATTCGCCGCCGGGACCAAGAACGAAGCTCCAAAATCTTACGCCAACTCCAAGAGCAATCTGTAGGGCAAGGAACCTCCCGAAAACTTCTCCCCCTCAACAAATAAGACTGAACCCAATTCAACCAAGAAGAAACCTGGCGATAACAAAGGAACCAAATGTGCTTAACAATAGCCGCTCTATTCCAAGATTCCAATCTCTTAATCCCCAACACCCCTCCTAGGAAGGTAAACAAACTCTACTCCAAGCCACTCTCGCCCCAGAAGAGGTGAGCTCATTACCCTTCCAAAGGAAAGAACGGAGAATCGTCTCCACCTTCCTAATAACAGACTTAGGAAGAATAAATAAATAAGACCAAAAAACAATGGTAAAGCTCAACAATACCTGCTTTGTCACATTTATTTCCCCACAATCATTTAACCACTACAACTTATACGGCTTTGGGTGTCTCAAGCAACTCAACCCCAATCGCTCAATCAAAGTTGTGCTAGCAACATCAGTACAACTGCCCCCATCTATGATCATACTACACCCATTGCCATTCACACAGCACCTAGTGTGGAATATGTTCCCCTTCTGCTGCGTACTCTCATCCTCTACAACCTGTGGACTCAAAGCATGTTTGACAACTAAGGACAAGTTATCCAGCGGGTATCCAGCTCCCTCGTGGTCATTAGTATCCTCCAACTCTGGCATCTCATCATCAACTTCACTATCAGTATAGTACACCTCTCCACTCTTCTTATCAATCACTAAGGTACGTCTATTGGGACATTGTGAAGCATAGTGTCCCACGCCCAAACACTTGACATCCATAGTTCTAGTAGCTGTACCCTCAGGTTTTGGTCTAGTTTTACTCGATTTTGTAGCCTATTTACCCTTGGCACTAGGTTCGGCCCTAGGCTTATTTAAGCCTCCACTAAACTCGCCTCTAGGCTTGTCAAAGCCTCTATCCCCCTTCCCATTCGCAACCCATTTCCTTTTCCATGCAAAAGTAGCTTGAGTACCAAATCTGGATGTGGACTTTTTCTTGAGTTGCCTCTCTACCTTGATAGCCATGTGAAGCATATCTTCCAAATCAACATAATGATGCAACTCCACCATGTTGGCAATCTCCCTACTCAAGCCCCCTAGAAATCGTGCCATAGTAGCCTCTGTGTCCTCAACTACACTTACCCTAATCATGGCAACTTCCATCTCTATGTAATAATCCTCAACACTCTTGGTCCCCTGATACATATGCTGTAATTTCTGATACAACTCCCTATAGTAATGGCCGATTATAAACCTCTTTCTCATGAGACCCCTAAGTTCCTCCCATGTATGAACCGGTCTCTCATAATTTCTCCTCCGAGTAGAAACAATCTGATCCCACCAAATCATAACATAATTAGTAAAGTCAATTGCTTCTAGATTGATCTTCTTCTCGTCTGAATAGTGATGACAGTTGAAAATCAGCTCAATTTTCCTTTCCCATTCTAAGTAAGCCTCAGGATCATTCTTACCCTGAAAGGTTGGTATCTTGATCTTGATGCTACCTTGATCACCATATACATCTCCTCGTCTACCATATCCCCTCCGATCATAATCCCCTCTTCTGTCATCAAATGCCCCTCTACCATTGAATCTTCTTTCCCTCCTATCATTCCTCCTATCAAACCTTCTATTAGGCCTCCTATCATGCCCAGGCTGAAATCTCTCCTCCACATCATCATGACCATCAGAATCATCAAACTCATTTTCAGTTTCCTCTTCATCTGGCGGTACATACTATGGTGGTACACGGCGAGGTGGCACATTATGAGGTGGTGGTACATTCTGAGGTGGTGGTATATACTGGGGTGGTGGTGCTCTGGGACCACTACCAGTTTGAATACTCTCTACACTCTTGGACAATCTCTCCAATGCATTATTCATGTTCTCCATCATATCTATAAATTTTCTATCCAAAGCCTCAAGCTTTTCATCAATGGTTAGTCCTTCCATCTCAACACTAAACAAACAGATTAGAAATAACAAGAAAGTAAAGCAAATATGTAAATCCTCACAATCTCACGTGTTTACACTCGAATAATATCACTCCACTCGTGTTTGCACTCTATTGGCTTTTACCCGATACTGTGCTCACAATCATTGCCTTTTACCACTCTTGAGTTCTTCCTCAATTCAAATACAAATCGCACTCAATCCAAGAATATAAAACCAGGTGTAGTCATCAAGCCAGCATGAAACAGAAAGACCCAATAATGTATCTATAAGGCATGTGGGAAATGAGAATAAGAATAGTAATGACGAAGACTCAATCAATAATACTTAAGCTAGAGTATTTGGAAATAGGAAATAAACAATTAGCACGATGAGAATTAAATAAGCATGCAAATTCACGGTCGTATGCAATTTCGGGAGAAAATTCAGCACCTTTATAGAAATTTTGATGGAATACCCTTCACGGACACCCCAATGATAATATGGAACAAACTGAATTTAACCAATTTTTTTCGACTATTTTACTCTTTTTGTTTTTGTTTTTTTTTTTTTTTTTTTGCTCAAGTGATCACTGTCACCCAAGTCCAAAAAAAAAGGCTAAGTATCAACTCACTGATGTTCAAGTCAGATATGAAATGGGATTCAAGGTCTAATTCCTTAAGAAGTCTGGTGATGATTTTTTTTTTAAATGATAAAAGATTCACTAGGTTTTTAGGAATAATTCATACAGCCGTTTATGAACATGCTTATTTCTTCAACATATGCTAAAGAACATAATGTATATGACGAACTATATGAAGAACACAATAAAACCCAGATCCAGAAATAAACAATTATTACGAACTGATATGAAGATCCAGAAATAAACAAATATGACGAACTGATATGAAGGACACAACAAAAACCCAAATCCAGAGATTAATAACAATGACGAACTACTATGAAGATGGAAAAGAAAACCCAGATTTTGATAGTAAAATTTCAGAAACAAAGTATTAACCCAGAAACAACAAAATGAAAACAGAAACAAGATCCAACAAGAACTGGAACGAAAACAACAAAGAACGAAAATTAAAACATAATCAAACAAAGAATTTAGATAGGAAATCAGACCTTGGAACCCTGAGCTCTGATACCAAATGACAAGAAACTCACTAGGATCCGAATCCAGCAAACCCCAAGTATTTTTCTTTAAGCCCCAAGAACCTCCATCAATGATTTTGTAAGAACAAAACCCATCAAAGATCAGACCTAAACCACCATGAAACATTGCCCATGATAACTCAAAACATGAAATCAGTGTGTTTTGCAAGCAAATGGAGACGCCACTAAGTTTGCTAAACTTAGATAAGTCAATTCAAACTTGAAAAGGGGAATCCCTCTCTTACAAGAAATTCGGCCATAGCCAAAGCATAAGCTTATGTGCTTTCTTACAAATTTCGTGGTTAACCTAAATTGAAGAAGAATGCAAGCTTAAATAGAGTTACAAAAAGAAACCCTAAAGGCATAAAGACAACAATGCCCTTAAATACGAAATTTCAAAAATACCAAAGTCTTTAAGTCTTCAAAGGCCTATGAAGCTTTATTCAGAACTGATTTGGGGCAAGTGAAATGTATTTGGGCCATCTCCATTGAAGCCCACTTGCGTCTCTATTTGTTTGTTGCAATTGGCCATAAAACTCTGAACTAATCCCGCCATTACTTCTTTGAGTCTTTTGGTCTTCTGTCTTGTCATTGGCCCTTCTGGTACTTGTAATGGGTCTATTGTTTTGTTGGCCATGTCCTTTGATGCTTCACGAGTGACCTGGATCATGTCATCCCCTCCCTCTTGAAAAGGATTCGACCTTGAATCTATACCTGCTTCAAAATGAGTTAAGTCAGAAACATTAAATGTAGCAAACACATTATACTTACCTTGTAAATCCAACTTGTATGCATTGTCATTAATCTGTTCTAAGACTTGAAATGGACAATCCCATCTCAGTTGTAGCTTAGAATTACATTGCTAAGGAAATCTCTCCTTCCGCATGTGTACCCAAACCCAATCTCAAGGCTGAAATACCACACGCTTTCTTCCCTTATTGGCATGAGAAGCATATTGCTCATTCTTTCGCTGTATGTGCTCTCTTGCTTTCTCATGTATATGCTTCACCAAATCGGCTTTCCTTTTTCCATCTAACCCCGCATGCTCATCAACAGGAAATGGTAACAAATCTAATGGAGTTAGTGGCTGAAAATCATAAATAATTTCAAATGGTGAGTAAGATGTAGAGGAATGAATACTAAGATTATATGCAAATTCAACAAAAGGCAAACAGTCCTCCCAAATTTTTAAGTTCTTATTGATAATAGTACGCAATAACTGAGTCAAAGTCCTATTAACAGCCTCGGTTTGGCCATCAGTTTGGGGGTGGCAAGTAGTAGAATACAAAAGTTTAGTTCCCAACTTACCCTATAAAACTTTCCAAAAGTGACTAAGGAATTTAACATCACGATCTGAAACTATACTCGTGGAATCCCATGGAGTCGTACTACTTCTCTAAAGAACAAGTCAGCAATGTTAGTGGCATCGTCAGTTTTATGACATGCTATAAGTGTGCCATCTTACTGAACCTATCAACCACTACAAAGATGGAATCTCTTCTCTTCTGGCATCTCTCTTTCTATGCAAGACCAACTGCGAGATGTGTTGAGATTCCAGGTGGGGACTCTTCCTGTGAGGTATTTGGGGGTTCCTTTGATCTCTACTAAACTTAGGGCCTCTGACTGTGCTTCTCTTGTGGATCGTATTGTTATGCGTGCTAAAAGTTGGAGTTGTAAGTTTCTCTCTTATGCAGGTCGGCTCCAGCTTATAAAGTCTGTTTTGTTCTCCATTCAAGTTTATTGGTCTTCTCTATTTATTCTTCCTAAGTCAGTGATTAGGAAGGTGGAGACTATCATTCGTTCTTTCCTTTGGAAGGGTAGTGCGCTTATCACTACTGGGGCTAGAGTAGCTTGGAGCAAAATTTGTTTACCTCTTAAGGAGGGGGGTCTGGGTATAAAGAGTCTGGAAGCTTGGAATAGAGCAGCTATTGTCAAGCATATTTGGTTTCTCTGTTCTGGTCAGGTTTCTTCTTGGTCTACTTGGGTTTACTCTTATTTACTGAGGGGGAGAAGTTTTTGGGAGATCCCTCATCCTTCTGATTTCTCTTGGAGTTGGCGTAAGATTTTGGAGCTTCGTTCTTGGTCCCGTCGGCGGATGAGAGTGAGTATTGGGAATGGTGAGTCGACTTTATTGTGGTTTGATAATTGGCATCATGTAGGCCCGATTGAGTACTCATTGGGCGAGAGAGTGATTTATGATTCTGGCTTGGATAGGATGGCGACAGTTGCTTCCATTATCTCTGATTCTGCTTGGCATTGGCCCCCTTCTAGATCTGCTGCTCTTGTTGATTTGGCTCAGACTCACCTTCCGTCTCCTTCTAGTTTAAGGGAGGATATGCTGGTTTGGGAAGATGATAGACATGGGAAATTTTCTGTGGATTGTGCCTGGAATGCTTTGAGGTTGAGGAGACCCGAGATGCCTTGGTCCCGAGTTGTCTGGTTCCGGAAATCTATTCCCCGCCATTCTTTTCTTCTTTGGATGTCCATTCAGGGAGGCCTTTGTACTCAGGACAGTCTAATGAAATTTGGTATATCCTCTTGCTCGCGGTGTATCCTTTGTGGTTGTTCGAGTGAGGACATCGATCATCTTTTTTTCAGTGCCTCTTTTCATTGAGGGTTTGGTCGTCTGTGTTAGCCATGTGTGGTTTAGACTGGAGCTGTCGAGATTGGCGCCAAACTGTTGAGTGGCTTTGTCAGTTCTCTGATGCCTCTTTATATCATCTTCTGGTTCGTTTGTCCTTTGCAGCGTCAGTTTACCATATATGGAGGGAGAGGAATGCTCGCACTCATGATATGCCTCTTAGGCCAGTTTCTGTTCTTCTATATGATATTGTTTTTGATGTTCGGAATCGTGTTAGTTCTTTACGTAAGGTGACTCCATCTTATGACAATAAATGGCTTCACCTTTCGTGGCACTTGCCCGATGACATCTTTAGTTGATCTCTTGTAGCCGTTTGGCTTTCTTCTAGGAGGGATTGTCCTCTCTAGATCCTGGGGGATGCCCCTTTGCTCTTGTATAGTTTTCTTTTGGTTATAATACTTACCTTATCCAAAAAAAAATGGTGTATACAACCCATGAGGCATAACCTTAGATTTAGCATGTTTACAAGTTAAGCATTTATCACACAAACGCTCAATATCTCTCCTCATTTTAGGCCAATATAAATGTTCACTCAATATCCCTAAGGTTTTGGCAATGCCAAAGTGCCCCATTAAACCTCCCCCCATGCGCTTCCCTCACTAACAACTCACACATACTACAAACAAGAATACATAATCTATTCTCCCTAAATAGAAACCCATCATGTTGATAGAATTTACTAAAGTCTGTACCACTAGTATAAAGTTCTTTAATAAATTCAAACCAAAGCATTCTTGCACTCAATGAAGTAAGTAATGGTATTCGCGATAGTCCATCGGCGACAATGTTTTCCTTACCTTGTTTGTAGCGGATTACATATGGAAATATCTCAACAAACTCTGACCAACGTGCATGCCTTCTGTTCAGCTTACCTTGACCCTTCAAATGCTTCAAAATGGCTATGGCCGAATTTCAAGCTTAAGCGAGGGATTCCCCTTTTGTTTCAGCTTTGACTTATCTAAGGCGGGGAAACCTTGGTGGCGTCTCCGTGCTAGCAGAACACTGCAAGGAATCATCTTAAGGGTTCTCAAAGATAAGTTTTTTGTGGGTCTTCTTTCTGGCATTGGAAGGGTTTTGTTCCTATAAAATCAAATTCGCGGTGTTTGGGGTTCTATCCATTGCGAGGGGTTTTCTTGGCCTTAAACATCTAAGTGAGTTCCGCGTCAGTTTCTATTAATGGGGAGCTGAACGGTTTTTTCTCTGGGGCTGTGGTTTGCGACAAGGTGATCCTATATCTCATTATCTTTTCATTTTGGCGATGGAAGTTCTCATGGGCTTACTTCAGACTATGTCTCTTGATCGGGGTTTCAAGTTTCACTAGCGTTGTTCTAAAGACTGCCTTACTCACCTTTTGTTTGCAAATGACCTTATGATTTTTTTGTAATGCGGATGCTCCATCTGTCTGTTTGATCAAGGATTGTCTTCGGCAGAGTTTATGGGTTTATCAGGCTTGGTCCCGAATCTAGCTAAGAGTCATCTTTTCTCCTCCGGTATCTCTCTTCTCTTAAGGATCAGCTTGCTTCATGTATTGGGTTTCCAAGAAGGTATTCTTCATGTGTGCTATTTGGGAGTTCCATTGATCTCTACTAAGCTTCGGGCTTCAGATTATGCTTCTTTTATTGAGCGTATTGTCATGCGTGCCAAGAGTTGGAGTAGTAGGTTTCTTTCGTATGCAAGGCGGCTTCAGCTTATCAAGTCGGTTTTGCTCTTTATCCAAGTTTATTGGTCTTCTTTATTTATTCTTCTTAAGTCTGTTATTAGGAAGGTTGAGAAAATTCTCAGATCTTTCCTTTGGAAGGGTAGTGAGCTTATCTCCTCAAGGGCGAAAGTGGCTTGGAGTACAGTTTGTTTACCTTTGGAAGATGGGGGGGTTTGGGGATTAAGAGTTTGGAAACTTGGAATAGAGCGGCAATCGTTAAGTATTTATGATTTCTCTGCTCTGGCCAGATCTCCTCTTGGTCGAATTGGGTTCAATCTTACTTGCTTCGAGGGCGGAGCTTTTGGGAGGTGTCGTGTCTTGGAGATTGTGCTTGGAGTTGGCGGAAGATTTTGGAGCTTCATTCTTGGGTTCATCGGAGAATGAGGTTTAGGATTGGGAATGGTAAGAAGACGTTGTTGTGGTTTGATAATTGGCATCCGTTGGGTCCGATTGTGGATACGTTGGGTGAGAGAGTTATTTATGACTCTGGCCTGGATAAGATGGCAACTGTTGCTACTATTATCTCTGACTCTTCTTGGCGTCGGCCCCCAGCTAGGTCAGCTGCCCTTATTGAGCTTGCTCGGTCCCTTCAATCGGATCCTTCTAGTATTAGGGAGGATGAGTTGGTTTGAGAGGATGACAGTAGAGGGAGGTTTTCAGTGTTTAGTGCTTGGAATGCGATGAGGATGATGGGCTCCTTGATGTGTTGGTATCAGGTTGTTTGGTTACGTAAAGCTACTATGCACCATGTTTTCTGCTTTGGATGACTATTAGGGTGGCCTTTGTACCTAGGATTGGCTAATGAGTTTCGGTATCTCTGCTTGCTCACGCTGCGTCCTTTGTGGTTGCTCAGATGAGGAAATTGATCACCTTTTCTTTCTATGCTCTTTCTCTTCGAGGGTTTGGACTACTGTGCTGGCCATGTCTGCGTTAGATTGGAGGTCTCTATTTTGGCAGCACACTGTTGAGTGGATGTATCAGTTCACCGATGCCTCTTTATGTCATCTTCTTGTTCGGCTTTCGTTTGCTGCATCTGTTTACTACATCTGGAAGGAGAGGAATGCCCGCATCTATGATGTGACCTCTCGCCCTGTCAATACTCTACTTTATGATATTGTGTTTACTGTCCGGACTCATGTCCGTTATTGCGAAGGGTGAAACCATCTTATGATAATAAATGGCTTCACCTCTCATGGCGTCTGTCCGATGACATCTTATGATGGTCTTATTTTTTTTGTAGCCTTTCGCCTTTTTGCTATGAGGGTTTGTCCTCTCTAGTTGTCTGGGGTATGCCCCCTTTGCTTTTGTATAATTTTTGGTTAATATACTTACCTTATCCAAAAAAAAAGAATCTCCCTCTGCTCATCAGACACATGCTTAGTAATAGAGGAATGAAGAATATCTCTATCAATATCCTACAAACAAGGCTGGGCCCCCAAAGGAGTCTCGTAAAAAGATACAATCTCCTATCTCACCAAAACATCATCCTCCAAACAAGTCCCGTCTTCCTTAGAAACATAAGTAATCTTACTGCGACAATGGTGATTCTTCATAGCATGGAAAAAGAATTTTGTATTCTGATCCCCAAAACTGAGCCATTGAACACGAGATTTCTATCTAGTTAAACCCTCCTCAGCCCGACTAAGGTCACCATACGAATTTTGTTTTCTGATCCCCAAAACTGAGCCATTGAACACGAGATTTCTATCTAGTTAAACCCTCCTCAGCCCGACTAAGGTCACCATACCATAAAGAAAGTCTCGCCTCTTCTGCTAACAGAGCCGAGTCACTAGGGTTATCCTGTAAAGCACACTGCACCCTATCCAACTCCCTTCTAACCTCCAAGTGTTGGGATTCATGTCCTAAAACTTCATGTATTTTAAAACGGAATTGATTATTGTAATAATAATAAATGCATTATTCATTTTATCAAAGTTGTTAGATTTATATCGCATATTGTCCAATTGTCTAGTTTACCTTGATTACTATTGTACCTTCAGACTTAGTGTATGTTTGCTACACAAGAAGGTTTATGTCTGAAGTTAGTAATCTAAATAGTCCATTGAGAGCAAACAAAGAGGGTACTTTGTTTGTGGTTTATCTATAGCTGCGGTTCAATCTATACTTGTATGACGACTTTGATCCAAGATCGTTCATGTAGTGACATGGGAATTGAGGCACCTTTTATGATGAGATCATATAGGACTGGACTTAGATAAATACGAATTTCTTTTAATATCCGTTAACCGAAGAAATTCATTTTATCTAATAGATGGACATATATGGATTCGATCTTAATCATGAGTGTACTACGAACTCATGCATGACAGGCTATGTCCTTTGATTTACTATGGTGAGGTTGATGTTGTATTCCCGGCCAATAACTACGTATTTTTGGGATATGGTTTGGTGTGTAGCTGGGAACGTTTTACATAGATATGGAATTCACTCATTCTTATGAGAAGCAGAAGAATATCTTTTTTAAGAGTTGATTTGGGACTTGAACGATTTGAGCGCTCAACTTTTCTATTACGAGAAAGGGTATGTCAGAGAAAGTATGAGTCCCTGTGCGGTACCAGTTCTTCTAGTTCCTAGACTAGATGACGTGTTAGATGAATCGCATGGTTCCAAAATTTTCAGTAATATTGATTTAAAAAGTGGATACCATCAAATTCGCATGAGAGAGGAAGATGAGCGGAAAAATGCATTTAAGACCAAGTATGGCCTGTATGAGTGGTTAGTTATGCCATTTGGACTTACAAACGCACCTAGCACATTTATGAGATTGATGAATCATGTTATGCGTGCATTTATAGGTAGGTTTGTTGTAGTTTATTTTGATGACATCTTAGTTTACAGTAAAACAATAGATGAGCATGTTATGCATTTGAAGCATGTTCTTGATGTGTTAAGGCAGGAGAAACTGTATGCTAACATTGATAAGTGCGCACTTTTTGTATGGATAGAATGGTTTTCCTTGGTTTTGTTGTAAGTGCAGATGGCATCGAAGTTGATGTGGAAAAGGTAAAGGCAATTCAGGATTGCCCTACACCGACAACTGTGACCGAAGTCAGAAGCTTCCATGGATTAGCAAGCTTCTATCGTAGATTTTTTAGAGACTTCAGCAGTATTGCAGCACCACTGACTGAAGTAGTGAAGAAAACTATTGGCTTCAAATGAGAAGGAGAGCAGGAGCGTGCATTCCAAGATCTTAAAATGAAGTTGTGCAGTGCACCAGTTTTGGCGCCACCCAACTTTGAGAAGACATTTGAGATTGAGTGTGACGCATCCGGATTAGGCATTGGAGCAGTTCTTATGCAAGAAAAACGGCCAATTGCCTACTTTAGTGAGAAGCTTAACGGAGCAATTTTGAGATACCCCAGATACGACAAGGAGTTGTATGCGCTAGTGAGAGCCCTTGAGACTTGGCAGCATTATCTATAGCCTCGAGATTTTGTGATCCATACAGATTATGAGTCATTGAAGCATTTGAAAGGTCAAGGTAAGCTAAACAAACGGCACGCATGATGGTTAGAGTTTGTTGAGATATTTCCATACGTAATCCGCTACAAACAAGGTAAGGAAAACATTGTCGCCGATGCACTATCGCGAAGGTATGCTTTACTTATGACAAGAAACTCACTTGGGTTGGAAACCAAACAAACCCCAAGAACCTTAATCAATGATTTTGTAGGAACAAAACCCATCCAAGATCATCCATAAACCACCATGAAACTCACATCCATGATAACCACAAGCATGAAATCATATTGTATTTTGCTAGCAATGGAGACGCCACTAAGTTGCCAAGCTTAGATAAGTCAATTTGAACTTGAAAAGGGGAATCCCTCCCTCACAAGAAATTTAGCCTAAGCCAAAGCTTAAAAGCATGAAATTTTCTCAAAATTTCGTGTATGTTATTCCAAAGAAGAAGAAAACAAAGTTTAAATAGGTTACAAGAGAAACCCTAAAGGTGTGAATGGACAAAAATGTCCCTAAAGTGAAATTACCAAAAGACCTAAACACTACCCAAAGCTTTCACTCAATCACGTCCCCAAAAGTCTTTTCCCACCTAAAGTAGCTTAAAGCAATGATTAGAAACTAATCTAACTTAAGCTAATTTGAGGTGCTTACATCAAATAGTAAATTGACGTCCTTACTCAATAAGAAGGTTCTAAGCATAATTAACCTAATGACCTTGTCAACTAGCTTAATTACATCATAAATAAAGTCAACATGTCTAGAAAAAATGATAAAAATGCCCCCATTTGTCCGAATTCAACATAGTCCCAAAATAGGTCAAATCGGGTCAAAAGAGTACTGGTGCTGAAGCTGCTCTGCTATGCTTTAGTCTGAGCCGATCTGGGTCAAATGAAATAGCTTGGGGACCTCTCTAGTTATGCCCATATGTGTCTCTGGTGTGCACTTGACTTGGTTGCTGCAACTGGTCACATAGCTCTGAGCTAGTCCCGCAAAGGCCTCTCTGATCTTCTTTGCTCTTTGGCGTGTGATTGGTCCTGTTGGCAACTGCATGGGTTCCTCCAAATTGTTAGCTGCATCCTGTAATGTCTCTAGTGTGGTTGGACTCATGTCATTCCCTCCTTGTTGAAAAGGATTCGACCTCGAATCTGAACCTGCATTAAAAATAAAATAAGTCAGAAACATTAAACATTGCAGGAACGCCAAACTCACCATGAAGATCAAGCTTGTAAGTATTGTCGTTGATCCGCTCCAAGACTTGAAATGGACCATCTCCTCTTGGTTGCAACTTGGATTTGTTCCTTTTGCTTATAAAGCCACACCAAATTACCGGGGTCAAACACAATGCGTTGGAAACCTATTATTCTCACCAACTCTGCCTTTCCCTTATCATTCATACTCCTAAGCTTAATAACAATCAAAGATAATAAATCCATAGGAGTTAAAGAATTAGAATCATAATCAATCTCATAAGGCAAGTAAAAACTAGAAGGATGAATGCATCTATTATATGCAAACTCTGGCCCCGTTATTGCGTCTGTGATATTCTTAGCTCTTTGGCGTGTGATTGGGCCTGTTGGCAATTGTAAAGGCTTTAATGTTCCTTGGGTGACTACATTCATGTCAAATGTTGTCCCTTGGATCATGTCAACTTACTTCATTGAATGCAAGGATGCTTGGGTTTGAATTTATTAAAGAACTTTATGAAAATGATACTAACTTCAGTATTATCTATGTTGCATGTGAAAAGTCTACCTTTAGTAAATTCTACCAACATGATGGATTTCTGTTTAAGGAAAATAGATTATGCATTCCTGTTTGTAGTATGCGTGAATTGTTAGTTAGGGAAGCGCGTGGGGGAGGTTTAATGGGGCACTTTGGCATTGCCAAGACCTTAGGAGTTTTGAGTGAACATTTCTATTGGCCTAAAATGAGGAGAGATATTGAGCGTTTATGTGATAAATGCTTAACTTGTAAAAAGGCTAAATCTAAGGTTATGCCTCATGGTTTGTATACACCATTGCCTGTACCTAGCGAGCCATGGGTAGATGTATCAATGGACTTTATATTGGGTTTACCTAGGACTAGGCGGGGTAGAGATTCCATTTTTGTAGTGGTTGATAGGTTCAGTAAGATGGCACACTTGCATGTCATAAGACTAATGATGCCACTAACATTGTTGACCTGTTCTTTAGAGAAGTAGTACGACTCCATGGAATTCCACGGAGTATAGTTTCAGATCGTGATGTTAAATTCCTTAGTCACTTTTGGAAAGTCTTATGGGGTAAGTTGGGAACTAAACTTTTGTATTCTACTACTTGTCACCCCCCAAACTGATGGACAAACCGAGGTGGTTAATAGGACTTTGACTCAGTTATTGCGTACTATTATCACTAAGAACTTAAAAACTTGGGAGGATTGTTTGCCTTTTATTGAATTTGCATATAACCGTAGTATTCATTCTTCTACATCTTATTCACCATTTCAAATTGTTTATGGTTTTCAGCCACTAACTCCATTAGATCTCTTACCATTACCTGTTGATGAGCATGCAGGGTTATATGGCAAAAGAAAAGCTGATTTGGTGAAACACATACATGAGAAAGCAAGAGAGCACATACAGATGAAGAATGAGCAATATGCTTCTCATGCCAATAAGGGAAGAAATCATGTGGTATTTCAGTCTGGTGATTGGGTTTGGGTACACATGCGCAAGGAGCGATTTCCTGAACAACGTAAATCCAAGCTACAACCAAGAGGGGATGGTCCATTTCAAGTCTTGGAGCGAATCAATGACAATGCGTACAAACTGGATTTACAAGGTGAGTATAATGTGTCTGCTACATTTAATGTTTCTGACTTAACTCCTTTTGATGCAGGTACAGATTCGAGGTCGAATCCTTTTCAATAGGGAGGGAAAAATGACACGAATCCAGCCATTCAAGGAACATTAGACGTCACGGCCAGTAATATGGTGAGCCTTTACAAGTTCCAATAGGGCCAATCACACGCCAGAAAGCTAAGAAGATCAGAGACGCAATGACGGGACTAGCACAAAGTGCCATGGCCGAGTGTGACAGACAACCCCAGGGCATATTGGCGTCACATGAGGGCTTCAATGGAGTGGGTCCAAAGCTATTTCACATGGCCCAAGTCATTCTAAAAGACTCGCAATAGCCGATTTTGAAGATAGGACCATTTTGGAGAATTTGGCCATTTTATGCCTTATATGTAATTCGGCCAAATGAGCTTGAATTTTTACCTTTTTCTTGACATGTTGACTCTAGTTAGGCTATTTTTAACTTAGTTAGCTAGATCATTTGGGTTAAATTGGATTAGAACTAAGTTAGTTAGTTAAAGGACCTATTAGGCATTCTTTAGAAAAGATGCCCCTTTTATTGACTTTTTCTTTTTGATCTTTTTGCCACTTGCATAAAGATCTTGGTGGGGATATTTGTAATATTTTAGTAAATGACTACTTAGGGCTTTAGCTTTATGTAACCATTGGGTATTTTATGACCTTTTGGTCTTTTTACCTTTTGAAGGGCATTTTAGTAAATTTGCCTTATCCTATATATTGTAAACTTTGTCTTCTTCAATAACAACTTGTAAATTTCGAATTTCTTCAAAGAAAAATGGCTATGGCCGAATTTCAAGCTTAAGGGAGGGATTCCCCTTTGTTTCAGATTTGACTTATCTAAGGCGTGACAACCTTGGTGGCGTCTTCGTACTAGCAGAATACTGCAAGGAATCTTCTTAAGGGTTCTCAAAGACAAGTTCTTTGTGGTCTTCTTTGTGGCATTGGAAGGGTTTTGTTGATCAAGGTTATCCTTCCTTCTGTGATAAGTCATAATCAATCTGCTTTTGTTGCGGGAAGGCGTATCAGTGACAATATTCTTTTGTGTCAGGAATTGGTTCGAAATTATCACCGGACTGGCGATTCCCCGAGATGTGCTCTTAAGATTGACTTGATGAAAGCTTATGACACTGTTCGTTGGGATTTCTTGATTGAGGTTTTGCGGACTGTTGGTATTCCAGAGAGGATGGTGGGTTGGATTCAGGAGTGTATGACTTCTACTAGGTTCTCTGTATCTATTAATGGAGAGTTGCATGGTTTCTTTTCTGGGGGTCGTGGGTTACGACAAGGTGATCATATGTCTCCTTATCTCTTTGTTTTGCTTATGGAAGTTCTGTCATGTCTTCTTCATAATATGGCTTTTAATCCGGGTTTCAAGTTCCACTAGCGGTGTTCTAAGGACCGTCTTACTCATCTCTGTTTTACGGATGACCTTATGATTTTTTTGTAAAGTAGATGCATCCTCGGTTTCCTTGATCAAGGATTGTCTCGGGCAGTTCAGTGGTTTATCAGGTTTAATTCTGAATCCAGCTAAAAGCCATTTCTTCTCTTCTGGTATCTCTTCTACCCTTCAGGGCCATCTGCGTCATGTTTTGGGTTTCCAAGTAGGGATTCTTCCAGTGCAGTATTTGGGAGTCCCTTTGATCTCTACTAAACTTCGGGCCTCAGATTGTGCTTCTCTTGTGGATCGTATTGTTATGCGTGCTAAAAGTTGGAGTAGTAAGTTTCTCTCTAATGTAGGTCGGCTTCAGCTTATTAAGTCTGTGTTGTTCTCCATTCAAGTTTATTGGTCTTCCTTATTTATTCTTCCTAAGTCTGTTGTTAGGAAGGTGGAGACGATTCTACGTTCTTTCCTTTGGAAAGGTAGTACGCTCACCTCTTTTGGGGCGAGAGTGGCTTGGAGTAAAGTTTGTTTACCTCTTAAGGAGGGGGGGGCTGGGGATTAAGAGTTTGGATTCTTGGAATAGAGCGTCTATTGTTAAGCACATTTGGTTTCTTTGTTCTGGCCAGGTTTCATCTTGGTCGAATTGGGTTCGCTCTTATTTGTTAAGGGGGAGAAGTTTTTGGGAGGTCCATTGTCCTACAGACTGCTCTTGGAGCTGGCGTAAGATCTTGGAGCTTCGTTCTTGGTCCCCACGGCGGATGAGATTTAGGATTAGGAATGGTGAGAAGACTTTACTGTGGTTTGATTATTGGCATCCGCTGGGCCCGATTGTGGACACGTTGGGTGAGAGAGTGATTTATGACTCTGGCTTGGATAGGATGGCCACAGTTGCTTCCATTATCTCTGATTCTACTTGGAGTTGGCCCCCTTCTAGGTCTGCTACCCTTGTTGATCTGGCTCAGTCCCATCTTCCGTCTCCTTCTAGTTTGAGGGAGGATGTGCTGGTTTGGGAGGATGATAGGAGTGGGAAATTTTCTGTGGATAGTGCCTGGAATGCCATGAGGACAAGGGGAACCTTGCTGCATTGGTCTCGAGTTGTTTGGTTCCGGAAGGCTATTCCCCGTCATTCCTTTCTACTTTGGATGTCTATTCAGGGAGGTCTTTATACTCATGATAGTTTATGAGGTTTGGTATCTCTGCTTGCTCGCGTTGTATTCTATGCGGTTGTTCAAGTGAGGACATTGATCATCTTTTCTTCCAGTGCCTCTTCTCTTCGAGGGTCTGGTCGTTTGTACTGGCTATGTGTGGGTTAGATTGGAGACGTCGGGATTGGCGTCAGACTGTTGAGTGGTTATGTCAGTTCTCCGATGCTTCTTTACGTCACCTTCTGTTTCGTTTGTCTTTTGCAACGTTAGTCTACCATATTTGGAGGGAGAGGAATGCTCGCACTCATGATATGCCTCTTCGGCCTGTTTCTGCTCTTCTTTATGATATTGTTTTTGATGTTCGGAATCGTGCTAGCTTTTTACGTAAGGTGAAACCATCTTATGACAATAAATGGCTTCATCTTTCGTGGCACTTGCCCGATGACATCTTCTGTTGATCTTTTGCTTGTTGCCTTTCGGCTTTTCTCCTAGGAGGGCTTATCCTCTCTAGTTGCCTGGGGTATGCCCCTTTGCTCTTTGTATAGTTTTCTTTTGGTTATAATACTTACTTTATACAAAAAAAAAAAAAAATTGGAAGGGTTTTGTTCCTACAAAATCGAATTCGCGGTGCTTGGGGTTCTATCCGTTGCGAGGGGTTTGCTTGGCCTTAAACATCCAAGTGAGTTCCGCGTCAAGAACTCAAAATTCTTCTTTACTGCTATGAAGAGTATTCATTGTCGTAGAAAAATTACTTCTGTTACTAAGGAGGATGGGACTCGTGTGGAGGATGATGACAAGAAACTCACTAGGATGCGAATCCAGCAAACCCCAAGTATTTTTTTTAAGCCCCAAGAACCTCAATCAATGATTTTGTAAGAACAAAACTCATCCAAGATCAGCCCTAAACCACCATGAAACATTGCCCATGATAACTCAAAACATGAAATTAGTGTGTTTTGCTAGCAAATGGAGACGCCACTAAGTTTGTTAAACTTAGATAAGTCGATTCAAACTTGAAAAGGGGAATCCCTCCCTTACAAGAAATTCGGCCATAGCCAAAGCATAAGCTTATGTGCTTTCTTACAAATTTCGTGGTTAACCTAAAATGAAGAAGAAGGCAAGCTTAAATAGAGTTAAAAAAAAAAGAAACCCTAAAGACATAAAGACAACAATGCCCTTAAATACGAAATTACAAAAATACCAAAGTCTTTAAGTCTTCAAAGGTCTATGAAGCTTCATTCAGAACTGATTTGGGGCAAGTGAAATGTCTTTGGGCCATCTCCATTGAAGCCCACATGCGTCTCTATTTGTTTGTTGCAATCGGCCATAAAACTCTGAACTAATCCCGCCATTGTTTCTCTGAGTCTTTTGGTCTTTTGTCTTGTAATTGGCCCTTCTGTTACTTGTAATGGGTCTATTGTTTTGTTGGCCATGTCCTTTGATGCTTCACGAGTGGCCTGGATCATGTCATCCCCTCCCTCTTGAAAAGGATTCGACCTCGAATCTATACCTGCATCAAAAGGAGTTAAGTCAGAAACATTAAATGTAGCAAACACATTATACTTACCTTGTAAATCCAGCTTGTATGCATTGTCATTAATCTATTCTAAGACTTGAAATAGACCATCCCCTCTCGGTTGTAGCTTAGATTTACATTGTTAAGGAAATCTCTCCTTCCGCATGTGTACCCAAACCCAATCTCCAGGTTGAAATACCACATGCTTTCTTCCCTTATTGGCATGAGAAGCATATTGCTCATTCTTTCACTGTATGTGCTCTCTTGCTTTCTCATGTATATGCTTCACCAAATCGGCTTTCCTTTTTCCATCTAACCCCGCATGCTCATCAACAGGAAATGGTAACAAATCTAATGGAGTTAGTGGCTGAAAATCATAAATAATTTCAAATGGTGAGTAAGATGTAGAGGAATGAATACTACGATTATATGCAAATTCAACAAAAGGCAAACAGTCCTCCCAAGTTTTTAAGTTCTTATTGATAATAGTACGCAATAACTTAGTCAAAGTCCTATTAACAACCTCGGTTTGGCCATCAGTTTGGGGGTGGCAAGTAGTAGAATACAAAAGTTTAGTTCCCAACTTACCCTATAAAACTTTCCAAAAGTGACTAAGGAATTTAACATCACGATCTAAAACTATACTCGTGGAATCCCATGGAGTCGTACTACTTCTCTAAATAACAAGTGAGCAATGTTAGTGGAATCATCAGTTTTATGACATGCTATAAGTGTGCCATCTTACTGAACCTAACAACCACTACAAAGATGGAATCTCTACCCTTCATAGTCCTAGGTAAACCCAATATAAAGTCCATCGATACATCTACCAATGGCTCACTAGGTATAGGCAATGGTGTATACAACCCATGAGGCATAACCTTAGATTTAGCATGTTTACATGTTAAGCATTTATCACACAAACGCTCAATATCTCTCCTCATTTTAGGCCAATAGAAATGTTCACTCAATATCCCTAAGGTTTTGGCAATGCCAAAGTGCCCCATTAAACCTCCCCCCATGCGCTTCCCTCACTAACAACTCATGCATATTACAAACAGGAATGCATAATCTATTCTCCCTAAATAGAAACCCATCATGTTGATAGAATTTACTAAAAGTAGACTTTTCACATGCAGCATAGATAGTACTAAAGTCTGTACCACTAGCATAAAGTTCTTTAATAAATTCAAACCCAAGCATTCTTGCACTCAATGAAGTAAGTAAAGCATACCTTCGCGATAGTGCATCGGTGACAATGTTTTTCTTACCTTGTTTGTAGCGGATTACATATGGTATCTCAACAAACTCTGACCAACGTGCATGCCTTTTGTTCAGCTTACC
The DNA here is from genome assembly GCA_019454045.1 of Zanthoxylum bungeanum. Taxonomy (NCBI): domain Eukaryota; kingdom Viridiplantae; phylum Streptophyta; class Magnoliopsida; order Sapindales; family Rutaceae; genus Zanthoxylum; species Zanthoxylum bungeanum. The sequence continues at coordinate 3,399 of SKCR01048374.1, read as the reverse complement.
TTGACCCTTGAAATGCTTCAATGACTCGTGATTTGTATGGATCACAAACTCTCGAGGCCATAAATAATGCTGCCAAGTCTCAAGAGCTCTCACTAGCGTATACAACTCCTTGTCGTATGTTGGGTATCTCAAAATGGCTCCATTAAGCTTCTCACTAAAGTAGGCTATTGGTCGCTTTTCTTGCATAAGAACCGCTCCTTTGCCTAATCCGGATGCGTCACACTCAATCTGAAACTCAAAGTTGGGTAGTGCCAAGACTAGTGCACTGCACAACTTCATTTTCAGATCCTGGAATGTACGCTCTTGCTCTTCACCCCATTTGAAGCCAACAGTCTTCTTCACTACTTCAGTCAGTGGTGCTGCAATACTACTGAAGTCTTTAACAAATCTATGAAAGAAGCTTGCTAATCCATGAAAGCTTTTGACTTTTGTCACTGTTGTGGTGTTGGCCAATCCTGAATTGCCTTCACCTTTTCCAAATCTACCTCGATTCCATCTGCACTCACAACAAATCCAAGGAAAACAATTATATCCATACAAAAAGTGCACTTATCAAAGTTAGCATACAGTTTTTCTTGCCTTAACACATCAAGAAGATACTTCAAGAACCCCAAGGGGTTGCCTCAGTGGTAAAGGCTTTGGGCTTGAGTGGTTTGCACCCTCTCAGGTTCAAGGTTCGAATCCCACTAGATGCATTTCCTTGGGGCCATGCCCCCTGGTGTGAAAACCCAGCGACTTACCCTGATCTGTGTTGGGAAACTTCTTAGGGTACGGGGCACAGGTCTCGGGGATTAGTCGAGGTGCGCGTAAGCTGGTCCGGACACCCCGGTTATCCAAAAAAACATGCTTCAAGTGCATAACATGCTCATCTAATGTTTTACTGTAAACTAAGATGTCATCAAAATAAACCACAACAAACTTACCTAAAAATGCACGCATAACATGATTCATCAATCTCATAAATGTGCTAGGTGTGTTTGAAAGACCAAATGGCATAACTAACCATTCATACAAGCCATACTTGGTCTTAAATGCATTTTTCCACTCATCTCCCTCTCTCATGCGAATTTGATGGTATCCACTCTTTAAATCAATCTTACTAAAAATTTTGGAACCATGCTATTCATCCAACATGTCATCTAGTCTAGGAATGGGGTGACGATACTTTACCGTAATATTGTTGATAGCTCGACAATCAACGCACATACGCCACGTCTCATCTTTCTTAGGAACTAGAAGAACTGGTACCACACAGGGACTCATACTTTCTCTAACATACCATTTCTCTATCAACTCCCGCACTTGCCTCTGAAGTTCCTTCGTTTCCGCAGGGTTGCTCCTATAAGCTGGCCTATTGGGAATAACTGCTCCAGGTGTGAAGTCTATCCGGTGCTCAATATCTCTAATAGGTGGAAGCCCACTAGGAATGTCCTCGGTCAGTACGTCACTGTAATCCTGCAAAAAAGATGAAATAGACACAGGAAGCAGAGGGTCAGTGTTAGTAAAATAAACATGAGGCTCCTTATAGACTAACAATAGCATGAGCTTGCTAGCCTTGAACGCTTTCCTCGCTTCACCTTCAACCATGTAGAAACTCTTTTTAACTCTCCATTTTGTTTCCCCCTCACGTTCACTCACACCCCATTAGGAACTCCCACGGCCTTGGCCTTATTTTTCTCACCAGATACACCACTCTCACTAGTCTCACCCAAGGTGGTGTTTCCCTTCTCTCTCTCTTTGTCACGCTCAAGTTGCAACTTAACCTGATCTTCATGGACTTCTGCAGGTGTAAGTGGGTATAATGTAATGGGTTTTCCCTTATGCTGAAAAGTGTACTTGTTTTTGAACCCATCATGAATAACCTTCTTATCAAACTGCCACGGCCTGCCCAAAAGAATATGTCCAGCATGCATCGGTATCACATCACATAGGACATTATCTGTGTATGGCCCAATGGTAAAGATCAACAATACCTGCTTTGTCACATTTATTTCCCCACAATCATTTAACCACTACAACTTATACGGCTTTGGGTGTCTCAAGCAACTCAACCCCAATCGCTCAATCAAAGTTGTGCTAGCAACATCAGTACAACTGCCCCCATCTATGATCATACTACACCCCTTGCCATTCACACAGCACCTAGTGTGGAATATGTTCTCCTTCTGCTGCGTACTCTCATCCTCTACAACATGTGGACTCAAAGCATGCTTGACAACTAAGGACAAGTTATCCAGCGGGTATCCAGCTCCCTCGTGGTCACTAGTATCCTCCAACTCTGGCATCTTATCATCAACCTCACTATCAGTAGAGTACACCTCTCCACTCTTCTTATCAATCACTAAGGTACGTCTATTGGGACATTGTGAAGCATAGTGTCCCATGCCCAAACACTTGAAACACTTGACATCCTTAGTTCTAGCAGCTGTACCCTCAGGTTTTGGTCTAGTTTTACTCAGTTATGCAGCCTATTTACCCTTGGAACTAGGTTCGACCCTAGGCTTATTTAAGCCTCCACTAAACTCGCCTCTAGGCTTGTCAAAGCCTCCATCCTGCTTCCCATTCGCAACCCATTTCCCCTTCCATGAAAAAGTAGCCTGAGTACCAAATCTGGATGTGGACTTTTTCTTGAGTTGCCTCTCTACCTTGATAGCCATTTGAAGCATATCTTCCAAATCAACATAATGATGCAACTCCACCATGTTGGCAATCTCCCTACTCAAGCCCCCTAGAAACCGTGCCATATAAGCCTCTGTGTCCTCAACTACACTTACCCTGATCATGGCAACTTCCATCTCTATGTAATAATCATCCACACTCTTGGTCCCCTGATACAAATGCTGTAATTTTGATACAACTCCCTATAGTAATGGCCGAGTATAAACCTCTTTCTCATGAGACCCCTAAGTTCCTCACATGTCTGAACCGGTCTCTCATAATTTCTCCTCCGAGTAGAAACAATCTGATCCCACCAAATCATAACATAATCAGTAAACTCAATTGCTGCTAGATTGATCTTCTTCTCGTCTGAATAGTGATGACAGTTGAAAATCAGCTCAATTTTCCTTTCCCATTCTAAGTAAGCCTCAGGATCATTCTTACCCTGAAAGGTTGGTATCTTGATCTTGATGCTACCTTGATCACCATCTACATCTCCTCGTCTACCATATCCCCTCCGATCATAATCCCCTCTTCTGTCATCAAATGCACCTCTACCATCGAATCTCTTTTTCCCTATCATTCCTCCTATCAAACCTCCTATTAGGCCTCCTATCATGCCCATGCTGAAATCCCTCCTCCCATCATCATGACCGTCAGAATCATCAAACTCATTTTCAGTTTCCTCTCCATCTTGCGGTGCATACTATGGTGGTACACGGCGACGTGGTGGCACATTAT
>SKCR01048373.1:0-40221 GCA_019454045.1 Zanthoxylum bungeanum | reverse complement strand
ATAAGTAATGCGTGTCGTATAACAATGTGGTTATTGAGATGGAAAGCTTAGGTAACAGTGGAGACTGTTGCTTGCCGGTATCTCTCCCAAATCAGGGATGTTACATAATTATTAAGATACCCTGACAGACTTAATTACTCGAGTGAAAAAGGCTACGAAAACAAACTTTATTCAAACTCCAATTTTTTTTCAAGCTCTACCATTTTACTAGAAAAATCACTGCTTGCTAAGGCAAGATGTCTGGTTACTGAGTAAAAAGCTTTATTAAACTAAATCAAACTCTACCGTTTTACGCGAACAATCACTACTTGCTGAGGCAATATGTCTAGTTACTAAGTAAAAGCATGATTAGTTTTGTTTTGTTTTTTTTGTTTTAAATATATATATATATATATATATAAATTTCACTGCTTTTAGGCGTTACCTCTAACAGACTAGAGAACTGAATATTACATAATTTTCACTTACCACCCATGATCATATGTTACCATGTTGTTGATAATATCTGTCAGATGAGCATATAAAGAACAAATTTAATCAATGTTATGGAGAATTCACAAATTTAAATGATTCAAAAAAAGAAAGGAACAACAAATAACTTGATACGAATTATATTGAGATGCGTCTTAGAAGTGAAAACTCCTTACACAGCCACTTCTGAACAACAATTCCACTTGGTTTAGAAAACATATTTGTTGTTAGTTTATGTGTATATATATAGATATATATTCTTACACACAAAATAACAACAAAGTAATTTTATTTTTTAAATTAAAATATCGATGAACCATGAAAATTATCTATTAAATTATCCCATCCCCTAAACCAAAATGAGACATTGTCCCCAATGTTTAAAGAAAGAGAAATAGAGTTTAAAGATATCACCTGGTTAGTGTGGAATTGACAGTTACAGCTATGACTAAAGACTACAGATTAAGGTCAATGTTTACTTTGCGCTTTTTTCCACGATCGTTTCCAGACCAGTTAAATTTGGAAAGAATAAGGTCGATTTTTGTTTCATAAGCTAATAGTTGGTCAATTAAATCAAAAGCTTTTCTTACAGTTAGGAAGATATCTCTTATGGGTTTTGAAATAACCCATTTTATTTGGCATGTTCAAGAAATACAAAAAGAAAATCGAAAAATCCATTAACATTAAACAGCCCAATGGGTTTTTGGTGAATACTGAAGTTTGCCCATGACGCAACTGTGAATATTTATTCCAACGTTCCTAGCCCACCTGGTAAAATAATGAAATCATCAGCATGATTGATCATTTCAGTGAGTTTTTCAGACATACCTGGGACAATACATTCTTCTTCATTTGATTTTCCGATGATGTTGTCATATGTTAAGGGTTTTGGAATGATCCCCAAAACTTGACTGCCACATTCTTGTACAGCCTTTGAAATAAACCCCATCAATCAAAGATTGCCACCGCCATATACTAAGTGCATGTTTCTGTTTGCCATAACTCTACCCAATTCTCTCGCAGCCTCAACAAATTCTAGTTTAGTTCTAGAGCTAGTTCCACAAAACACACAAATATTAGGGAATCGTCGTTTTGAACTTGTCTCCATTTGTGCTATCTCTCTTAGCTAGATGTGTTGAAGAGAGAGAATTGACGAGCTGAATTTATAGATCATGAAAAAATGGTGAGTAATAAATGAACTAATACCTGGAAAATGATAATTATTAGAAAAATAGATCTTTAATAAAAAAAAGGTTAGATACTGTCGGCAAAAAGTAAATCAAAACAGTAATTCAAAGTAAATGAAATCAAAGCGATAATTTAAAACAATATATACTGGTAGTTGTGATTGTGGCTCACATCTTCCTCTAGTTTTACGTCCAGTAACGACTTGAATGCCCTCTATAGGTAGGGGATAGGCTTCCCATCCAACTTTCTTATAAGTTGGCAAACATGGTCTTTTAAAGTCAGATTCCCAAGACTGTATTGTTGTCTTTGTTTTTCAAATTATGTATGTAACCTGCGAACCTCTCGATGAACATATCCACTAGGATACGTCTCAAGAGTCAATGATTTATCATCAAAAGACTCCTTACTCAAGCCATCCATATTAAATTGAATTTTATCATAGCAATTATCAGACACCATTCCTAAAAAATGATAACGAGTGTTCCACGTACAGCATGCACACTTATAACAAACGCTTAATTGTTTAGCTCTTCATTTTTTAACATAGGTGCTTTTCCCTAAATCGGACATGTAAGAAATGAAAGAGTCAGAAGACTCACCTGTCAAGCGAACTTTTGCTTCAATTACCCAACGGAAATCACTAGGAATACCATGAATCATAAGAAGCCTCATCATTTTTGTGTGTGCTTTGTAAATTTTTTGTTGGAGTTTAATCAAGTCCACAAGATCACAAACAATGCATAAAAATCACATATGAACACATCAAAGGAGGTGGCGGAATCAACTCACATTGAATTTCGGTTTTGATGTTTGAAGAACAAGGTGCGATTTTTGAGCTCCCTCCAAGCTCGGCAATGGCTTCCTTTGACAGTGGACTGCTCGGTTTTGGGCGTGTAGATCTCCACCATTTTCGGCCATTGAAGATCACCATTGAAGCTCCAAGCTTCAAGCTTCCTTGCTCAAGAAGATGCTTCCCTATCACCTAAGTATGCTCAAGGTGTGCTAGCACTTGATTTTTGCCACAAAATCATTATCTTGCTTCTCCATTTTCGGCAGAAAACAGAACAAGAAGGGAAGAAAACGGTCCAAGACCGAGAAGAGAGAGAGAAGGTGTTTTGGCTCCATTTTGTGTGAAACCGTGAAGACCAAAAGAAAGTGAGAGAGTGTCACATGAATGTCCAAAGAATAGCCAAAAAACGTGAACAATAATGACCAAAGCCAAGTGAGTCACGTGAATGGCAACAAAAATTTGCCCAAAAACCGTGTACTACACATGGTCAACAGAGAGAGAAAATGATATTATATACTTATATCTTTATTCCATTTACCAAGTAAATGAATAAAATATATATACAAAAGTCCTATCAACTTTCCAACAATCACCTTTCTTTATTCACATCATGTCACTTTAATAAAGTGACAACATGTCTATCACATCACTCAAAGTGACAATTGATTTGACGCTTGATGTGACTAGCGTGCCGCGTTCGAATTCGAAATGCGAACGCTCGCTCGCATCACTCTCGGGCTCGGGTCCGCTAATTCCAAATTAACGAATTTTCCGTCGCGTCGTAATTAATGATTACGCCTAGCGAATTCACTATTCACTCGCTACGAATTATTCTAAATTAATTCGCTCGCCCGAATTAAAATCTAATTTTAATTCCGCGTCGAATCCAATTTCGATTAATATTCGAATATATTAATTTATCGATTAATTCCAAATTAATCGTTCTCTCTCTTAATTAATATTTTAATCCAGATAAAATATCTCCGCAATTAATCCCAGATTAATTTTCTCTCTCATCGAATTAATCCCAGATTAATTCTATCTCTCTCTTCTTCTAATTAATCCCAGATTAATCAAAGTGCGAGTCATACGTCATCTGGTGAATCTTCAGGAAGCGACCCATGAGATCTCCGGATATGTTGGCAGTAATTCGATCGTCGGACTGTCCGAACACGTAAGTACCTCGTACTACGTTTATATCGATTTACAAGACAAGGTTGGCTTCTAGCAAAGCGCCATGCCTACCCAATTCTCCAGAAATATTCTTACAGGAATATATAGATCTGTATCAAGCGTAGTATACCGTAGTATTGTGTATATCTCGCCCAGTATCGGATAATCACGTGCTAGGGCTGGGGCTGGATAAGTGTCTGCCCCGTCCGAAACACATGTCGGATGTCTGGTAACATAGTCTCTATAATCGGATATACTGACCTGGTCACAATATCCCGATTGGTTTGCAACACTCAAGAGCACTAGTACCGTATCCTGCGTGACATCATCTCCAAATGACTGAAGTGACACTTCATCTTGACATCACACCCAATACTCTACGACTCTCTGATAAACCCAAAAATGGTGTACACAGAACGGTTAAAGTCCCCTACCATCAAGACCAAAGTTTATCGATTCGTAAGTATTAGCGATGCAAGTCTCAGGTTAAGACTATACACACCTACCTCGATTTCGGCCTCCCATAGACACATAGTCATAATACCAATGGGCCGAGGGGTCTATCCAGAGCGAAGCTGTTTCCCGTACCATCGGTGAAACACGACCTCCTATCGCACACTGCATAAGTATCCAATACTTATATATATGAGAACTATGCCGTTGTGCCCTCACAACGCGCACAAGTGCAATACTAGCCTATTCCGCATTATCGATGTCCAGTCTCGATAATACTACGGCTAGGGATATTTAATGATTAAACCTTCGGGGACTGATACTGTCTCATATCATTCTCAGTCCAGGTACTAATCATAGGGACCTCTCTTCATTTATATATCTATGGTGATCTAATCACAAATGATGAGAGTGCAATTTCTTTGTCACATAGTTAATTTGCTACAACAACACAATGATCTGTGCAAATAGTGACGCTATGGGTCATAATGTCCAACAATCTCCCACTTGGCACGTAGCGAGTCACTCAAGTGTCCTACACCTGAACTATGTACTTCGCTCAAATTGCTGAGGAAAGGTTTTCGTCAGCGGATTTGTTTAATTATCGTCTGACGCGATTTACACGATCATCACATCGCCACGATGTATGATCCGAACGAATCAGATGATATAGAAGTATATATCTGGATCGTCGATGAGACCTTTAATTCTTTAGCCTGTGCTGACGCCTAGCTCAGCTGCTAACAGAACTATATCTAATCTAATTAGATTTATTATCGATCAAAATGGCTTCTATTGCTGCCTCAGCTGCAGCAATAATCCGCATTTGTTGTTTATTCGGCAACAGTTATCTTGCTAGGAAGATTTCCAGCTCACTGTCCCTGTTATTCAAACTTTATAGTACCGCAGTATTTTAATTGTTTGGAAACTTGCAGTAGTGATCCCAGTCACTACAAGTTCTCCTTCTCCATAGTTTTAAGATAGCATCTTTAGTTCTCTGAGATACTAACAGATGTTCTCAACTTCAATCCAGTGACTATCACTTGGATTGAACTGATCGTGACTCCATATGCTCGAAGCGTATGAGACACCAATACAAGTACATTTTAAATGTACATTTCTCAGAGAGTGTTACCAACTCCAAATCTAGCCCAGTAGATCTTTATTCCTTGAATAAAGGTTGTTACTCCCCAGAATTCTACGGAGAATTTCTATTGAAAGAATATCCATGAAAGCCAAGCTTCACCAATTGTTTTATGGGAATTTCATTGTCAGTGCCCTCTCCCACTAACTCCTTATATACACAAGAATTATTTCGTTTTGAGTTAAATCATAAACCATTATGATTATTTCAAAACGTCAGTTCCAAGAACCCTATGCTTGCTTCAATCCAAACATGGATTGAATAATCCGCAAACCTTGTTTGTCGGTTATACAAAATCGTCAGAATGTTATAACATTCTCCAAAAGGTTTCCTTTTCAGAAAGCGATTTTGATTTGTAACTGACATATTTCATAAATGAAATATACAGTTATCAACAAGCATCTTCAAAATGGATTTACCATGGCAACAGGTAAAAGGTTGAACCGTTATTAACACAATGTTGATAACGATACCTTTCCGTCAAAAGCCTAGCTTTGTACGTTGGTATGTTGCCATCCATGTATGTCTTCCTTGAAGACATATAATGTACCAATAGGCACAATGCTTTGTGGTACAACAACTATATCCAAAATAGTTGTTAAACATGGAATCCATTCCGAACTCATGGCATTTTGCCATAATAGGGAGTCGATACCTCGTATCACTTCCTCTAAACGTAGTCGGATGGTACACCTCCATAAGATTGACATCTTGATGAGGTTAGATCAGAAACCCATACCCTAGGTTGTTTTCTGACTCTATCCGATCTACGAAGTTTCTTGTGTATTTGAAGATTAATGGTACAGATTCATCATTGATGAACTGTTTGTGTTCCATTAAGGACTTCGTGCCTTGAATAGTATTACTCCCTTTTTCATCGAGTATCACTATTCTCCCACTGACCACTGCATATCGGTATTCCTCTCAGGAAAACCGCATGGTGAACAACAATCACATTGTTCTCATGTGGGATTTATAAGTACTATACTTATGGTTTCCCTTAGGATAACCTATATTGGCACTAATCCACTTTGGGTTCTTAGTTTGGTATCATCCAAACGTATGCCTGGCATACCCAAATTATCAGGATAGAAACCTCGTTTCTTTCCTGTTCATATCCTATATGATCTGTCAAACAGATTAATATGGAACCTTATTCTAAATAAGTTTTGCACTGTTAATACATATCCTGTTGAAGGAAATGATAGCTCAGAGCGACTCGTGATAAACCTTATCATGTCCAACAAAATTCGGTTTTAGTTCGGACACACCGTCTAACTGACGTGTCGTTTAATTGTGTCCTAGACAACAATGCCATAAATAAGTCTCTATTGATCAAATCAATTTGAGCTATTTATTTGTCATTTATATTTTGAGATTTTATTATATTCAAAATATAAATTCTGTTATTTACATCTAATGTATTTATCTCAGTATCATCTTTATATAATAAAACACTTTAGTGTTTTAGAATATAAAGGTTCACCCTAGTGGGTTAAACACTGATAAAGAGATAATGTTTCTAGTCAAACTAGTTACATTATAACAGTTCCTAATTTAAGTACACACACCCCAGGTTAGTTCCTAAACTTAGGTATCTACGTTGAAACAGCGACTTTCGTCCCGTTTCCGATTCGCAGAGGAATCTCAGCTTGAAGTCAGTATCCTGCTCAAAGCAGATTCTGAATTCAATACATATATATTATGTACACACTAAGTATTTAAAATCTAATTTCAATACTAGCTGTGAACATAACTAAGACAAATATTTTTAAAGTTAGAGCCTCGCCCTTTCTTTAATTCCTTCGTGTCTTCCATATCCAAATGGTAGTCACTTTGGATATGTCAATTATCCTTTTCAATATTTCACAACCTTTGGCCAAGCCTTGGGTTTCGGAATATCGAAACGATGTGCACCTTGTGCTACATGCCCAATTGCAAACTTTGACTTTTCTCCACTAGAATAGTCAATAATTCTCCAAGAATTATTAATTGGCAATTTTAATACTTTTAAATCTAAAGATAGATTTATTATAAGTATATTAATTAAGCATTAAAGTCATCATCACATAAATCTTCCAAAGATTTTATGCTCTACTATTTGCTTAATTTTGGGCTTAAGGTATAATAAGTTATTTTATCAAATAAAGTAACCTATTATTTATTCCCATTTGAAAAATTAAATCATTTAAAATATTTTAATCCCAGATTATATTTAAATATTCAACTTTTCAATTTTATCTTGATTACAATAGTCCAACTATTTAATCAACGATTAGTGGTACTTATATATTATAATGATTATAATAGTCCAACTATATAATCAAATATAATCCAAATTAATTAACCTCAATTACATTGATTACTATAATCCAATTATAAAATCAACTGTAAACTGAAATTAATTAATTCAAATATATTGATTAATATAATCCAATTATATATAATCAAGTATAATACAGTCCAACTGTTCATTAAAACAACAATTTAAATATTAGTCTAACTAATTTAATCTAATGACGAAATAAAATAAAATGAGCGTGTTTAGCGAGTATTCGAACGAATGTTGCAAATTCAATACTTGCCTCCCACTATTTTTCGTCGAGTCTCTAACCCCTCTGTGGAGTACTCGGGAAACCGTGTTTCCTAGTGGGCTAGGATCCTATTAAATAACACACAACCCTGACTTTGGCCAATAAAAAGCTGTATGCTATTTAACTAGGTAGATCTCTCAGATCAATTGGATCTCATCCAATTCCTAGATCCGGTTAGGTGGACATCCAAGTCCGAAACATATGTATAATGTCAATGTATCCATTACATTTTCCTAACCCTTATCCTCTGAATCAATTAGGCCTTGGCTTTGGCCAACACAAACCTAATGATTCCAGTTAAGCAGGACCCATTGACGAGGAAAGTTTCGTAATCAATGTCATTGGACAAAAGTGATCTGACTTTGGTCAATAAAAATCACGATTTGGACAAGACACCGATATGCAACAAAACTCTCATGATTCAAGTACATCCTTGATTGACAAAGGTCTTGACTTTGGTCATAAAAACCAATGCCAACTTCGGATCTTGAACAAGAATCACTCAATGGAAGGATATTTGCTTAATATAAAATGAGGGTTTTTCGCGTGCAAATTGGCTACCAATTTAATTATCTTTGTTAAGGTCTCATCATCATACACCCTTAAACATGCATTCTAAATACATAATAAGCGAGTATGAAATAAAATAATAATGATATGCGGATGGATATTTTACATTGATCCTAGATCAAATCTCTCACTTTCTCTCTCCTACTAGCACTTGTATTACTTCTACCCCCGTTACACTACACTTCTAAAGAAACCTCTTTTACATGGAGGGGAATAGGTGAGAAAAGAATACAAAGAAATAGGAGATAAGGCTGGACACGCAGGTCCAATTAATAAATCAAATTTATTACAATTTCCAAAATCGCCCAACCCGACTAATATCCATCCGATATACATTATTCAAACATCACAACCATGTATTCATACAAGCATGTTATCAATCAATCAATCAAATTAATTAATCTTGATTATTAGTGATCATCCATGTTCAAACAAAGATTTGATTTTGTTCGAGTCAAACTCGTATTGCTAACACGTACTCAAAGTACAATTTCTACGAATTAAATTAAATTACATAATTAAATCCAATTTAATACGTATTTAATTCTAATTCATTATTTAATTCTAAATTAAATATTACATTTTTATTAACGAACCTTTACGACTTAAATTCCAAATTTAATCGCAACGGGTCTCAAAGCCCGATTAACATCTAATGTTTTATTTAATTAAAGTCCCAATGGGCTTTTAATTAATTTCTACAGGCGTGGACTTTTGGTCAACTCGGGTCAAACCGAACAACCAAAATCCAATCCGGGAGTTACCCCATAAGCCTTTAATTAATTTTGGCCCATTAGGCCCAATTAAATAATTAAGGTCCATTAAGCCATAATTGGACCTTTGGATTCGGTTTTGGGCCTAATTGGATCCAACCAATTTTGCCTAAACCCAACTTTGTTACAACAAAGCCCAAAAGCCCAATTACAACCTAACAAGCCCATTTTCCAAAATCAAGCCCAAATTAATTAACTTATAAAATTCCAAATTTCACAATTAATTAACCTAAGTGTAATACACAATCAATTACCCAATTAACATTTCTAAAATATCAATTAGCCTAATTAATCATGCACTTTAACAACAAATAATAGTGTCCAACACAATTCAAGTAAAATCAAACCAATTAACATGCTTCAAGTCTCGGCAATTAGGGGTTTTTCAATTCGATTCGGTTTCAATCCAATTGAGTCCACAATCTTAATTTCCCCAAATCAATTCATTCATCCAATGAATTAAAACAACAAATCACAAAGAATTCATGTTCTTTAAAATCGGCCAAGCCACTTTAAAAGGGAAAATGTTCCAAATCAAATTCAATCCAATTGAACTTCAAAACAACATTAACCAATTGTTTTAAGTCATCCAATGATCAAACAAAACAAAATTACCAAGACATTAGGTTCTTCCAATTTTCGGCCAAGCCTCCAATTGGGGAAAAATGAATCCAATCCAATTTCATGAAATTGACCACACACAATCTCAATTAAACATGTTCTAAGCATACTTAAACATCCAATGCAATTAAAACATGCTTAAACACATTTTGCCCAATTTCAAGTTTCAAATTCAACCTAAGAATTGGGGAAAATTGATCTAATCCAATTTTCTTGAAATTGATCATGCACAACTTCAATTCAACCTCATTCAAGCATAATGCATCAAACAATTCAACCAAATCATGCCTAAATCGAGTTTACCCAAATTAAAGTTTCTACCAAAATTTGCAAATTGGGGAAAATCAATCCAATGATTTTTTTTGTCAAATTGATTACATATACTCAAATTAGATCATATATAAGCATTCTTACACAATCAATTTGTCAAATCAAGCCAAAATCAAAAAGCCCCAAATTTGCCAAGAACCCTAATTTCGGATTTCATGCATCAATGGCTCTGATACCATGTTGGAGTTTAATCAAGTCCACAAGATCACAAACAATGCATAAAAATCACATATGAACACATCAAAGGAGGTGGCGGAATCAACTCACATTGATTTCGGTTTTGATGTTGGAAGAACAAGGTGCGATTTTGAGCTCCCTCCAAGCTCGGCAATGGCTTCCTTTGACAGTGGACTGCTCGGTTTTGGGCTGTAGATCTCCACCATTTTCGGCCATGAAGATCACCATTGAAGCTCCAAGCTTCAAGCTTCCTTGCTCAAGAAGATGCTTCCCTATCACCTAAGTATGCTCAAGTGTGCTAGCACTTGATTTTTGCCACAAAATCATTCTTTGCTTCTCCATTTTCGGCAGAAAACAGAACAAGAAGGAGAAGAAAAAACGGTCCAAGACCGAGAGAGAAGATAGAAGGTTTTTGGCTCCATTTTGTGTAAACCGTGAAGACAAAAGAAAGTGAGAGAGTGTCACATGAATGTCCAAAGAATAGCAAAAAACGTGAACAATAATGACCAAAGAAGTGAGTCACGTGATGGCACAAAAATTTGCCCAAAAACCGTGTACTACACATGGTCCAAGAGAGAGAAATGATTATTATATACTTATATCTTTATTCCATTTACCAAGTAAATGAATAAAATATATATACAAAAGTCCTATCAACTTTCCAACAATCACCTTTCTTTATTCACATCATGTCACTTTAATAAAGTGACAACATGTCATATCACATCACTCAAAGTGACAATTGATTTGACGCTTGATGTGACTCGCGTGCCGCGTTCGAATTCGAAATGCGAACGCGCTCGCAATCACTCTCGGGCTCGGGTCCGCTAATTCCAAATTAACGAATTTTCCGTCGCGTCGTAATTAAATGATTACGCCTAGCGAATTCACTATTCACGTCGCTGACGAATTAATTCTAAATTAATTCGCTCGCCCGAATTAAAATCTAATTTTAATTCCGCGTCGAAATCCAATTTCGATTAATATATCGAATATATTATTTATCGATTAATTCCAAATTAATCGTTCTCTCTCTTTAATTAATATTTTATCCCAGATAAAATATCTCCGCAATTAATCCCAGATTAATTTTCTCTCTCATCGAATTAATCCCAGATTAATTCTATCTCTCTCTCTCTCTAATTAATCCCAGATTAATCAAAGTGCGAGTCATACGTCATCGGTGAATCTTCAGGAAGCGACCCATGAGATCTCCGGATATGTTGGCAGTAATTCGATCGTCGGACTGTCCGAACACGTAAGTACCTCGTACTACGTTTATATCGATTTACAAGACAAGGTTGGCTTCTAGCAAAGCGCCATGCCTACCCAATTCTCCAGAAATATTCTTACAGGAATATATAGATCTGTATCAAGCGTAGTATACCGTAGTATTGTGTATATCGGCCCAGTATCGGATAATCACGTGCTAGGGCTGGGGCTGGATAAGTGTCTGCCCCGTCCGAAACACACATGTCGGATGTCTGGTAACATAGTCTCTATAATCGGATATACATGACCTGGTCACAATATCCCGATTGGTTGCGCAACACTCAAGAGCACTAGTACCGTATCCTGCGTGACATCATCTCCAAATGACTGAAGTGACACTTCCATCTTGACATCACAACCCAATACTCTACGACTCTCTGATAAACCCAGAAATGGTGTACACAGAACCGTTAAAGTCCCCTACCATCAAGACCAAAGTTTATCGATTATCGTAAGTATTAGCGATGCAAGTCTCAGGTTAAGACTATACACACCTACCTCGATTTCGGCCTCCCATAGACACATAGTCATAATACCAATGGGATTCCGAGGGGTCTATCCAGAGCGAAGCTGTTTCCCGTACCATCGGTGAAACACGACCTCCTATCGCACTTGCATAAGTATCCAATACTTATATATATGAGAACTATGCCGTTGTGCCCTCACAAACGCGCACAAGTGCAATACTAGCCTATTCCGCATTATCGATGTCCAGTCTCGATAATACTACGGCTAGGGATATTTAATGATTAAACCTTCGGGGACTGATACTGTCTCATATCATTCTCAGTCCAGGTACTAATCATAGGGACCTCTCTTCATTTATATCTATGGTGATCTAATCACAAATGATGAGAGTGCAATTTCTTTGTCACATAGTTAATTTGCTACAACAACACAATGATCTGTGCAAATAGTGACGCTATGGGTCATAATGTCCAACATTTTTGTCACAGCATTTTGGGGGAGAGAAGGAAAATGTTTGCGGAGGTTTGCGAGCGTTTCTTCCATGCTTTGGTTGTAGGGTATCAGTAATTTTAGGAGACTGAAATAACCGACTTTTAGTCACAAAGTACCGTTATCCGCTGCTTTAACTACCGGGGTGCGAGATTAAAAAGAGAAAAACAAAACAAAATGCTGCAAACTAATAAAAATGGAAATTAGAGAAATATTAAACAGAAAATAAAAGAAACTGCATCAATCATGATATACTGGGTTTGACAGGAAAAAGTTTCTTGAAATTTTGGGCACTCCAAAAATGGTTTTAGACGTTGTCCATTTACTTTAAATACATTACCGCCCTAGGATTCTCAATGTCAAAGCCTCATAGGGTAATGTGTTTCACAATGAATGGGCCACCTATTGGATTTTAATTTTCCAGGAATAACGAAGATTGAAATTATAAAATAAAACCTTTTGACCAACTTCAAATATTTTTCGTGAAATTCGACTATCATGAAAGTCCTTAGTTTTAGCTTTTAGAATTTTGTATTCTCATATGAATCATTCCTTAACTCTTCAAGTTCATTTAATTGCAATTTACATTCATGACCGGCATTTTTCAAGGTTTGAATTGAATGATTTAATAGCCCAATATGCTTTATGTCAAGTTCTATAAGCAAATGACAAGGTTTTCCATAAACAATATGATATAGGGACATTCCAAAAGATGTTTTGAAAGTTGTTCGGTATGCCCAAAGTGCATCACTTATTCGAAGAGACCAATATTTACGATTTGGGTTAACTATTTTTTATAAAATTTGTTTAATTTCCTTATTCGCTAATTTAACTTGACGTTTTTATGGGGGTGGTAGGAGGTGGAAACTTTGGGTATTACTCAATACGTTTTCATTAAGGACTCAAAGGGTCTACTACAAAAGTGTTTACCTCCATCACTTATGATGGCCCGAAGGATTCCAAATCGACTCAAAATGTTTTCTTTTAAAAATTTGATCACAGTTGTGTGATCATTATACCGACAAGGAATTACCTTGACCTATTTTGAGACATAATCGACTACAACTAAAATATATAAAAATCCAAATGATGGTGGAAATGGGACCATGAATTCTATCCCCCAACAATCAAGAGTTTGATGACAAGGATGGGATTTAAAGGCATCATGTTTCTTTTGAAATTGATCCCAACTTTTGACAGTTTTCGCAAGTTTTGCAGAAAATGTGTGTATCTTTAAAAATGGTGGGCCAATAAAATCCACACTGCAAGATTTTTGGAGCATTTTTCTTAGATAAAAAATGACCTCCACATGCTTCTGAATGACAAAACTGAATAACACCACTTATCTCACTATTCAGCATGCATCGTCTGAAAATCTGATCAGGGCAGCATTTAAATAGACATGGATCATCCCAGTAGAATATTCTGACTTCGGTCAAAAATTTCCTCTTATCTTGTTACCTCTAGTCTGGAGGTATCTTTCCTGTTGCAAGAAAATTGACAATATTAGCATACCAAGGCATTGTTTTTACAGAGCATAAAAATTCATCGAGAAAGGAATCATTGATGGGAGTTGTACCAAATAGTTACTCGTTTGTAAGTCTCGATAAGTGATCTGCAACCACGTTCTCTGCCCCTTTCTTGTCTTTGATTGTGAGATTGAATTTTTGAAGCAATAAAATCCACCGTATTAATCTTGGCTTGGCATCGTGTTTAGACATCAAATATCTAACAGCAACATGATCAGAGTAAACAACGGTTAAAGATCCGATTAAATATGATCGAAATTTATCCAATGCAAATATTACATCAAGTGTTGGACAATTATGACCCATAGCATCACTATTTGTAAAGATCATGGTGTTTTTGTACAAATTGAACTATGTGACAAAGGAAATTGCCCTTTTATCATTTGTAATTATATTACCAAGATATATAAATGATAAAAGGTCCTTATGATTAGTTACAGATTGAGATGATATGAGACAATATCAATCCACGAAGGTTTAATCATTAAATATCCCTAGTCGGAGTATTATCGAGATTGGACATCTATAATGCATAAAAGACTAGTATGACACTTATGCGTGTTGTGGGAGCATAACAGCATAGTTCTCATATATTTGGATATAGGATACTCATGCAAGTGTAATAGGAGGTTGTGTTTACCGATGGTACGGAAACATCTTCTCTCTGGATAGACCTCTCGGAATTCCATTGGTAGTATGACTATATGTCTATGGAAGTCCGAATCAGGGTAGGTGTATTTGGTCTTAACCTGATACTTGCACCGCTAATACTTACGACAATCAATATACTTTGGTTTTG
Organism: Zanthoxylum bungeanum; assembly: GCA_019454045.1. Taxonomy (NCBI): domain Eukaryota; kingdom Viridiplantae; phylum Streptophyta; class Magnoliopsida; order Sapindales; family Rutaceae; genus Zanthoxylum; species Zanthoxylum bungeanum. The sequence goes on along the minus strand of SKCR01048373.1, from coordinate 25,380 downwards.
GTCGTCCAGGGCTTTAACAGGTTTTGTGTACGCCTCTTCTGGGTATATTGAGAATCATAGTGTATTGGTTGTGATGTCAATATGGAAGTATCACTCCAGTCATAGTGGAGATGATGATCACGTAGGATACAGAACTGGTGCTCTTATGTACTGCAGTCAACGGGATAATATGACTAGGTCATGATTATCCGATTATAAAGACTAGTTACCAGAGATCCGATATGTGTTTCGTACGGGGCAGACACAATTCCTGCCCTAGGCCTAGCACGTGACATCTGATGCTGGATCTAAATACGCAATACTATGTATACTACGCCTGATAAAGATTACATATTCCTTTAAGAATATTTCTAGAGAATTGGGTAGGCACGGTGCTTTGCTAGATGGCAACCATGTCTTGTAAATCGGTAAAAGTGTAGTCCTAGATACGTACGTGTTCGGATAGTCCGACGACCGAATTTACTGCCAATATATCCGGGGATCTCATGGGTCGCTTCCCAAAGATTCACCGATGACGTATGACTCGCACATAATTAATCTGGGATTAATTAGATGAGAGAGAAAATTACTCTAGGATTAATTACAGAGATATTTTATCTGGGATAAAATATTATTTAAAAGAGATAGAACGACTAATTTGGAATTAATCGATAAAATAATATATTCGATATATTATACGAAATTAGATTTCACCATGGAATTAAAATTAGATTTTAATTCGGACAAACGAGTTAATTTAGAATTAATTTGTTAGCGATGTGAATAGTAATTTTGCTAGGCATAATTATTTAATTAAATTTGATTTTATTACGTCGTAATGGAAAATTCGTTAATTCAGAATTAGCGAACCCGAGCCCGATAGTGTTTGCGGGCCCACTCGTATTTCGAATTCAACTGCGGCCCACAAGTCATATCACGCATCACATCACTCGTCATTCAAGTGATGGATGTCTTGTCACTTTGAGTGATTGACAACCAGTCACTATTAATGAGTGATGTGAGTTGTTGGAAGGCATAAATGCTATACACCTTTTTGGGAATTGGTAATTGCTTTTGGTATTTGAATTTTGGAAATTAAAATAACCAAATACACAACACTTCTCTCTCTCTCCCTCCTTCTCCAAAAATTCGGCCTTGGGCCAATTTTCTTTCTCTCAAATTTCTCTCTCAAAATCGAGAGCAAGAAGAAGAAATGGGGAAAATTTGTGGCAAATTTTTCCAATGCTAGCACATGAAGAGTCATCCAAAGGTGATAGGGAAACAAAGCCTTGATCATGGAATGCACACCAAGCTTGGAGCTTGAAGAACACAAATCATGGAGCACAAAAATGGAGGCCAAAGCCGTGAGCTTCATCGAGGAAAAGCTTGAAGATTTTTGTTGTTCCTCGCATCGCAAAAGCCGATCTCTGTAAGTATGATTCCGCCATACTTATTTGTTGTATTCACATGTCAAAATGCTTAAATTGATCTTGAGATTATAGTAGAAACCCAACAATGGTATCTTGAGCCTTGTTAAGCATGAAATTGATTTAGGGTTCAAATTAGGTAAAATTGATTTGAGCATGTTTGGATGAAATTGATTGTTTGAATATGCTTAAATGATGATAACATAGTGTTATACATGGTCAATTTGATGAAAATTGAATTGGATGAATTTTCCCCAAATTGTTTGGCTTGGCCGAATGGACTAGTGCCCTAAATGTCATGGTAATTTTGTTTTTTTGAATCATTGGATGAGTTTGAATGACTTGGGAATTGTTGAATTTAAGATTCAATTGGATTAAAATCGGAATTAGACAAATAATCCCAAATTGCCGTGAGTGACATTGCATGGAAAATGATTGATTTTTGATTCAATTGTGTTGGACATGTATTGATGATAATAAGGATAATTAATTTTATAAATTGGTATTTTGGAAATGTTAATTTGGTTAATTAATCATGGCTATACACTTAGATTAATTTAATTGTGAAATTTGGAATTTTGTAATTTAATTAATTGGGCCAAATTTGGAATTGGGCTTTGAAGTTGTATTTGGGTTTAATGGGCTTGGTTGGGCCAAGTTTGATTTAGGCTAATTGGTTGGATCCAATTGGGCCCAAAACCATATCCATAAAGTCCAAATATAATTAAATGGACCTTTAATAATAATTGGGCCTAATGGGCCTAAATTGGTTTCATGGCAAATAAGGGTGATTCCTTAAATGGGCTTTGATATTTGGGTTTGACCCATATTGACCAAAGTCCATGCCTTAAGAAATTAATTTAAAGCCCATTGGACTTTAATTAAATTGACATTGGATGTTAATTGGGCTTTGAGACCCGTAACGATTAGATTTAGAATCTAAGTCGTAAAGGCTAATTATAAAGTGTAATTATTTAATTTAGAATTAAATATAGAATTAGTATTAAATACAAATTAAATTGGATTTAATATTTTAGTTTAATATAATTCAAGAATTCGTACTTTGAGTACTTATTCGCAAAACGAGTTGGACTCGCGCAAAATCAAATCGTTGTTTGAACATTGGATGGTCATTAATTTCAGATTAATTAATTGGATTAGATTGATTGATAACATGCTTTGTGTGAATACATGGATGCGATGTATGAATAATGCATATCAGATGGATATTAGATGGGTGAGGGTATTTTTTGAAATTATTGTAATAAATTTAGAATTTATTAATTGGACATGCGTGTCCAGCCTATTACCTCTTGACTCTTTGTATTTCTCTTCTCACCTATTCCCCTCAATGTACATGAGGTTACTTTAGAAGTGTTATGTAATCGGGTAGAAGTAAATATTTGTGCTAGCGGGAGAGAGGAAATAGAGAGATTTTGCTCTGGGAATAATGTGTTTAAATATCCATCCGCATATCATTATTATTTTATTTATACGCGCCTTATTATGTTTTTAGAATGCATGATTAAGGGTGTATGATGATGAGACCTTAACAAAGATAATTAATTGGTTGCCAATTACATGAAAAACCCTCAAAATATATTAAGCATTTTTCCTTCCAATGAGTGATTCTTACTCAAGATCAAAGATTGGCACTGGTTTGTTGGCCAAAATCAAAACCTTTGTCCGTCGCGAATGTGTTTGAATCATGAAGGCTTTGTTCCATATCGGTGTCTTGTCCAAGTTGTGATTTGTTCGCCAAAGTCAAGATCACTTCTTGTCCATCGACATCGATTACGAAGCTTTCCAAGGTCAATGGGTTCCACTTAACTGGGTTCATTAAGTTTGTTGTGCCAAAGCCAAGGCTTAGTTGATTCAGAGGAAAAATGTTATGGAATATATTGGATATATTGGCATATATAAGATATATGTTTCGGACTTGGATGTCCACCTACTGGATCTAGGAATTGGATGGGATCCAATTGATCTTAGAGATCTACCTAGTTAATTATGATACAATTTGTTGGCCAAAGTCAAGATTGTGTGTTATTTAACGGGATCCTAGCCCACTAGGAAACAAGGTTTCCGGAGTACTCCACAGAGGGTTAGAGGCTCTCCGAAAAATAGTGGGAGGCAAATATTAAAATTGCAATATTCGTTTAGTTACTTGCCAATACTCGCTCATTTCAAATTTTTCATCAAATAAATTAATATATTAGTTGGACTAATATTTAATCGTTGTTTTAATTAAACAGTTGGACTGTATTCAAACTACTTCAATTAAAGTTGATTATATAATTGGATTATAGTAATCAATATATTTGAATTTAACGAATTAAATTATAGTTGATTATATAGTTAGACTATAGTAATCATTATAATAAATAGTACCTAAAATCGTTGATTGATAGTTATACTATTGGAATCAAGATAAATGAAAGATTAGCATTTAGAACATAATCCTGGGAGAAAATATTTTTTAAACGACTTTAATTTTCAAATTGGGAATAAAACATCAGGATAGTCTTGGAAACTAGAGTTATTCTATTTGATAGAATAACCTCCTTGGGCCTAAGCCCAGAGTTGAGCAAATAAGTAGAACATGATATTTGGAATATTCATGTGATGATAACTTTAGTGTTTAATCCATTATGCTTACCGCAAGGACTCCTTAATTTCTTAGTCAGAACTAAGGATTAGATCCTTATAATTGTTAGACATTATGTCCCATAGCGTCACTGTTTGTAAATGATATTGTATTATTGTACAAAATTAACTATGTGATAATGAAATTGCCTTTTGCCGTTTTGTAATATTATTTACTTTGATATATAAATGGCGAAAGTCCATAATGATAACCGGATTGAGATGATATGAGACAGTATCAATCCATAAAGGTTTAATCATTAAATATCCCTAGTCGGAGTATTATCGAGATCGGACATCGATAATGCGGATATAACTAGTATTGCGCTTGTGCACGTTGTGAGGGCACAATAGCATAGTTCTCATATATTTAAGTATTGGATACTTATGCAAGTGCGATAGGAGGTTGTGTTTTACCGATGGTACGGAAAAACAGCTTCGCTCTGGATAGACCCCCGGAATCCCATTGGTAGTATGTCTGCGTGTCTATGGGAGGCCGCATCAGGGTAGGTGTATATGGTCTTAACCTGAGACTTACATCGCTAGTACTTGCGATAATCGGTAAACTTTGGTTTTGTGGTTGGGGACCTTAACCGGTTCTGTGTACACCTCTTCTGGGTTTATCGAGAATCGTAGTGTACTGGATGTGATGTCGAGATGGAAGTATCACTTCAGACATATGGAGATGATGATCACGCAGGACACAGAACTAGTACTCTATAAAAGGTTGCAACCGTCGGGACAATATGACCAGGTCAGGATTGTCCGATTAAAGAGACTAGTTGCTTGATGTCCGATATATGTTTCGTACGGGGCAGACACATTTCCAGCCCCAGGCCTTACATGTGATCATCCGATACTGGATCGATGTACGCAATACTACGGTATACTACGCTTGATATAGATCTGATATTCCTATAAGAATATTTCTGGAGAATTGGGTAGGCATGGCGCTTTGCTAGAAGCCAACCTTGTCTTGTGAATCGGTAAAAACGTAGTACGAGGTACGTACGTGTTCGGATTATCCGTCGACCGTATTTACTGCCAACATATCCGGAGATCTCTTGGGTCGCTTCCCGAAGATTCACAATGACGTATGATTCAAACTCGATTAATCTTGGATTAATTACGGAGAGACTTTATCTTGGATAAAGTACTATACATAGAGAGAGAACGATTAATTTGGAATTAATCGTAAAATTATTATATTCGATATAATAATCGAAATTCGATTTCGACGCGAAATTAAATTAGATTTTAATTCGGGCAAACGAATTAATTTAGAATTAATTCGTTAGCGACGTAAATAATAATTTCGCTAGGCGGCAATTATTTATTTAAATTCGATTTAATTACGTCGCGACGTAAGTTCGGTATTTCGGAAATATCGAACCCGAACGCGTGAGTGCACGTGGGCCCACTTTCATTTGGAACGTGTGGGGCCCACATGACACATGTCATATTATGCATTATTTAATTGTGATGCATTGCATGGAGATAGTGTACACAATGCACTCAATGGTTTTGCATGGAAATTGAGTGTTTGACACTCTAAGCCATTGCATGATTTGTGTCATAAGTTTATTATTAATTTAATAAATATTATGGCATAAATATAAATTGATTTTTGAAATCAAAACTCTAGTTCTCCTCTCTTTCCTCTTGACCGAAACTGTGAAGTTTCACAGCCCTCTCCACTTTTCTGTTTTTGTTGCAAAAACTTGAAGAAATTGTGTTTGTTGGAACAAAATTCACACACAAGGCTAGCACCTTCAAGGGATCATACAAAGGTGTTATGGGAAACTAATTCTTGAGCTTGGAAGGATCAAAGAAAGCTTGGAGCTTCCCCACTCACCTTGGCCGAAACCTCACTGCACAAAGGAGAAAATTTTCATTTCATCAACGCATCCGCATTCCGATCTTGTGAGTATGATTCCGCCATACTTCATTTAATCATTCATGTATTTATATATTTTTGTTTGCTCTTTGATCTTGGGGCTTGGTTATTATTTCCAACAATGGTATCAGACAAGGTTAAAGAGCATGCAAATATATTAGGATGTTATTTGGGGAAAATTGTATGAAGCATGATTTGATGAGTTTGCTTGATTAAATATGCTTAGATGTATGTTATTTAGATTATACATCATCAATTTCATGGAAAATAAATTGGATTAATTTTTCCAACCCAAATGAGGCTTGGCCGAATACATGCAAGCATATGGACTAGATGATTTTTTAATTTTAAGACATTAGATGACTTGAAACAATTGTATGATGATTTGTAACTCGATTGGTTGAAAACGAAATCGGAACCATTTTATCACCTTGGCCGAATGCTTGATGGAGGATTAGGGACTTGATTTTTTGATTAAATAATGTTGGACATATATTTAAGAATAAAAATATGATTAATGGATTAATTGATATTTTGGAATATTGATTTAAAGATTAATCATGATAATACACTTTAATTAATTAAGTTATAAAATTTGGAATTTTAAAATTTGGTTAGTTGGGCTTAATTTTGAATTGGGCCTAAAAACTATTATATTTGGACATAATGGGCTTGGTTGGGCCAAGTAGATTTGGACCATTTGGATTGGATCCAATGGGCCTAAATCACACCATTTAAGCCCAAATATAATAAATGGGTTTTTATGTTTAATTGGGCCTTATGGGCTTGATATTGATTTTATGGCATATGAGGGTGATTCCTTATTGGGCTTGGTAATTGGGTTTGACCCATACATTGACCAAAACCCAAGCCTAAAAATCAATTGAAAGCCCATCGGACTTTAAAAACGGACATTAGATGTTAGTTGGGCTTTGAGACCCGATTGTATTAGATTTGGAATCTAAGTTATAAAAGCACAATAAAAGTGTAAATATTTAATTTAGAATTAATAATAGGATTAGTATGAATACGAATTAAATTGATTTAACGAGTAGTTCGATATAATTCGTGAATTCCTACTATAAGTATTATTCTCAAATTGAGTTGGACTCGCGCAAATGCAAACAATTGTTTGAACATTGTATTGTCACCTAATTAAAAAACTAATTAATTGGATTTGATTGGTTGTATAACATGCCTTGAATGAATGAATGTGGTTGTGATGTATGAATTGTGTATATCGGATGGATATTAGAAGGGAAGGGTAATTTTAGAAATTATTGTAAATTTAGAATTTATAAATTGGACCTGCGTGTCCAGCCTTTCTCTTATTGTCTCTTTGTATTCTCTTCTCACCTAATTCCCCTCAATGTAAATGAGGTTTCTCTTATTGTATTATGTAATTGGGTAAGAGTAGAATAGTGCTAGCGGGGAGAGGAAAGGGAGTGATTTGTTCTAGGAACAAGTTGTTGTTCACATATCCATCCGTATATCGCTTTACTTACTTTACGCGCTTTATGATGTTTTAGAAGCATGCTTAAGGGTGTATGATGATGAGACCTAACAAAGATAATTAATTGGTTGCCAATTACGCGAAAAATCCCTCAAACAATATTAAGCGATTTTCCTTCCATTGAATGATTCGTGTTCAAGATCCGAAGTTGGCATTGGTTTGTTGGCCAAAGTCAAGACCTTTGTCAATCAAGGATGTACTTGAATCATGAGAGTTTTGTTGCATATCGGTGTCTTGTCCAAATCGTGATTTTTATTTTTATTGGCCAAAGTCAAGATCACTTTTTGTCCAATGACATTGATTACGAAACTTTCCTCGTCAATGGGTCCCGCTTAACTGGAATCATGAGGTTTGTTTTTGGCCAAAGCCAAGGCCTAGATGATTCGGAGGATAGGGTTAGGAAAATGTAATGGATACATTGACATTATACATATGTTTCGGACTTGGATGTCCACCTAACCGGATCTAGGAAGTGGATGAGATCCAATTGATCATAGAGATCTACCTAAGTTAAATAGCATACAGCTTTTATTGGCCAAAGTCAAGGTTGTGTGTTATTTAACGGGATCCTAGCCCCCACTAGGAAATGCGATTTCCTGAGTTCTCCACAAGAGGGTTAGAGACTTGAAGAAAATAGTGGGAGGCTATTATTGAATTTGCAATTCGTTCAGATACTTAGCCTTACGCGTCTTTCAAAATTATTTCGTCAATATTTTAATAATTAGTTGGACTAATATATTGTTATTTTGCTTGTAACAGTTTGACTGTACCCATAACATCGTTGACTTTATAGTTGGACTATAGTTGTCAAGATGACTGGCAAGGGTAATGTCCACGACATAATCATTGGCGATAATGTCTTCAAAGGCACAAACTTTGCCGACTGGGAAATGAACCTCAAGATAGTGCTTGAGGCTGAGAGGGTGCTGTATACTATTCAGAGACCTCTCCCGCCTAAACCCACTGAGCCACTGGAGCTAGAGTTATGGAAGACTCATAGTGACGATTGTGACCAAGCTCAATCAGTTATGCTAGCTGCAATGACCCAGCATTTCAGACGCCAGAACAGGGACTTGGATCCCTATAACATGATGGCAAGATTGCGTGATCTCCACCGCAACAACAAGCGATGGAGAGGTACGAGCTAGTAAGGAAACTCTTCCGCTCCCGGATGACAGACGGCGCATCAGTTGAGGCCCAACGGGACTCAAATGATCGCTGACATAGATGAGTTAGCCAAGATGGGCATTGTCTTGGAGGCAGAGTTGACGATTGATATGCTATTACAATCGCTACCCGATACTTGGAAACAAATCATCATCAACTATAAGTTGATGGACACTGACGACACTCTTGGAGAGTTGTTGTCCGTGCTGAAGGAGTCCGAAAAGGAACTCCTAAAGGGGAGCAAGCGCGAGGCGCATTATGCATCGACCTATCAAGCGCCAAGGGCTGGGCCCAAGGCAATTGGAGGTGCGAGGAAGAAGAAGTTCAAGAACAAGGGCAAGGGCAAGTTGACAGTGGCTTCTAGGAAGCCAAAGGACAAATCTCGCAACATCTGCCTCAACTGCGGCAAGAGGGGTCACTGGAAACGTGACTGCCGAATGGGCAAAGGGCAGAGGGTGGATATCAAGGCTGGCAAGGCTATCGCCTCTGGTATGTTTGTTATTGAGATAAATATGAATACTTCTAGTTTTAAAAATTGGATTTTTGATTCTGGTTGTGGTGCTCATATTTGTACTGATGTGCAGGATCTGCAGGATAGCAGGGTGCTGGCATCGGGGGAGATGGATCTACGGGTCAGAAACGGAACCTCAGTTGCTTTTGTTTAGCCGTTGGGACTTTTGTTTTAGAACTGCCCTCAGGGCATGTACTTAAACTTTTGAACTGTTATTTTGTACCTAGTTTACTAACAGGATTATATCTGTATCCTTGTTAACCCAGCAGGGTTACACTTTTGTATTTAGAAACACTGGGTGTTATTTATATAAAAATGATGCAGAAATTGCACAGCTGTTGCAAATAACGGTCTTTATATTTTGAATATAAATGAATCTCCTAAAATGACAAACAAAAGGCTCAAAAGGAGTAATCTAAAAGATGAAGCTTATATGTGGCATTGTCGTCTAGGACACATCAACAAGACTCGCATATCCACACTTTCGAAGAGTGGGTACTTGGACGAATTTGATCCCAATTCATATGACGTCTGCGAATCTTGTCTTTTAGGCAAAATGCCTAAATCACCTTTTAGCGGTAAAGGTGAACGTGCCACAGAATTGTTGGCTCTCGTTCATACTGACGTATGCGGGCCATGTCTAGCCAGGCTAGAGGTGGATTTCACTACTTCGTAACCTTCACAGATGATGCATCTCGTTATGGTTATGTGTATCTTATGAGACACAAGTCGGAAACTTTTGAGAAATTCAAAGAGTTTCGACACGAAGTGGAAACAAACAGGGAAGAGTATTAAGACATTACGGTCAGACCGTGGTGGTGGCGAATACTTAAGTTATGAGTTTCAAGATTACTTGAAAGAATATGGTATTCTTTCACAGTGGACTCCTCCTGGAACACACGCAATTAAACGGTGTGTCCGAACGGAGAAACCGCACCTTGTTGACATGGTAAGGTCAATGATGAGTCGCACTGAGCTACCATATCCTTCTGGGGATACGCATTAAACAGTGCTATACTTATTTTGCATAATAGGGTACCGTCGAAGTCTGTTGAACAGACTCCATATGAGATATGGACAGGAAGGAAACCAGGTTTCTCTTTCCTGAAGATTTGGGGATGCTGGGCATATGTTAAACGTTTGGAAGATACCAAACTTGAACCAAATCTGATAAATGCCTTTTCGTAGGATATCCTAGGGAAACCAAAGGATATTACTTCTATCACCCACAAGAGAACAAAGTATTTGTTGCTCTACAAGCATTTTTCTTGAGAAGGATTTTATAATGCAGTGGTAAGTGGGAGGAAAGTAGAACTCGATGAAGATCGTAGTGATACTGTTCCTGGCAATGATCAACGACGGAACAAAACAGACCGTCCGGGATGAGTCTGTACCACAACTTCACATACACAAGGACCGCGTAGGTCGGAGAGAGTCAGAACAGTACCTGAGAGTATGGGTTCCTGATCTCACCTCATGTAGATATTAATCTTATTGAGGATATTGAGCCGGCTACGTATGAGGAAGCGATACAAAATATCGATTCCGCTTTATGGCAAGAAGCCATGAAGTCCGAGATGGATTCCATGTACGCCAACCAAGTTTGGACACTGGTTGATGCACCAGAAGGCGTAAAGCCTATTGGATGCAGATGGATCTTCAAGAAGAAGACCGACATGGATGGCAACGTACAAACGTACAAGCTAGGCTTGTAGCGAAGGGGTATCGTCAACAATATGGTATTGATTATGACGAAACCTTCTCACCCGTTGCCATGATTAAATCCATTCGGATAATGCTTGCAATAGCTGCATATTTCGATTACGAGATATGGCAGATGGACGTTAAAACCGCTTTCCTTAACGGAAACCTTTTGGAGGATGTTTATATGCAACAGCCTGACGGTTTTATCGTACCTAGACTTGCAAACAAGGTTTGTAAGTTAAATCGATCCATTTATGGATTGAAGCAAGCATCACGGTCATGGAATCAGCGTTTTGATGAGATCAAAAAGAATATGATTTCGTGCAAAACGCAGATGACCTTGTGTATACAAGAAGGTTAGTGGGAGAGCACTTACTTTTATTGTCCTTTATGTCGACGACGTATTGCTTATAGGCAATGACATTCCCATGCTAACGTCGGTGAAAGCTTGGCTTTCATTAAAATTCTCCATGAAAGATCTGGGAGAAGCAGCCTTTATTCTTGGAATAAAGATCTACCGGGATAGATCTAGAAAGCTGCTTGGACTCTCCCAGAGTACATACATTGATAAAGTGTTGAAGCGATTCAACATGGAACAATCCAAAAGGGGATTGGTTCCAATGGTACGTGGTACCTCTCTGTCTAAGGACATGTGTCCTAAGACTCAGGAAGAGAGAGACAACATGAGTCGGATACCGTTCGCCTCGGCAGTCGGATCGATCATGTATGCCATGATATATACACGACCTGATGTCTCATATGCTTTGAGCATGTGCAGTCGCTATCTAGGCCGATCCAGGTGAAGGTCACTGGATAGCAGTTAAGAATATCCTTAAGTATCTTAAACGAACTAAGGATGCTTTCTTAATTTATGGAGGTGGAGAACTTGCGGTATCTGGGGTATACCGATGCAAGTTTCCAAACCGACAAGGATGACTACAAGTCGCAATCCGGGTACATTTTTTGTTTGAATAACGGAGCAGTGAGCTGGAAATCTTCCAAGCAAGATACTGTTGCCGATTCAACAACAGAAGCGGAGTACAATCGCTGCATCTGAAGCAGCAAAGGAGGCAGTTTGGATCCGAAAGTTCCTAATCGGATTAGGAGTAGTTCCGTTAGCAGCTGAGCCCGTTCCATTGTATTGTGACAATAACGGGGCTATAGCACAGGCTAAGGAACCAAGGTCTCATCAACGGTCCAAGCATGTTCTTCGACGTTACCAACTGATTCGGGAGATTATACATCGTGGCGATGTAAAAAGGTCGAGAAGGTCACATCAGATGACAACATTGCAGATCCGCTGACGAAGGCTGTTCTTCAGCAAGTTTTTGAATGACACATACATAGTTCGGGTATTAGATGCTTGAGTGACTGGCTATAGGCCAAGTGGGAGATTGTTAGACATTATGTCCCATAGCGTCACTGTTTGTAAATGATATTGTATTATTGTACAAAATTAACTATGTGATAATGAAATTGCCTTTTGCCGTTTTGAAATATTATTTACTTTGATATATAAATGGCGAAAGTCCATATGATTAATACCGGATTGAGATGATATGAGACAGTATCAATCCATAAAGGTTTAATCATTAAATATCCCTAGTCGGAGTATTATCGAGATCGAACATCGATAATGCGGAATAGACTAGTATTGCGCTTGTGCACGTTGTGAGGGCACAACAGCATAGTTCTCATATATTTAAGTATTGGATACTTATGCAAGTGCGATAGGAGGTTGTGTTTTACCGATGGTACGGAAAAACAGCTTCGCTCTGGATAGACCCCGCGGAATCCCATTGGTAGTATGTCCGCGTGTCTATGGGAGGCCGCATCAGGGTAGGTGTATATGGTCTTAACCTGAGACTTACATCGCTAGTACTTGCGACAATCGGTAAACTTTGGTTTTGGTGGTTGGGGACCTTAACCGGTTCTGTGTACACCTCTTCTAGGTTTATCGAGAATCGTAGTGTACTGGATGTGATGTCGAGATGGAAGTATGACTTCAGACATATGGAGATGATGATCACGCAGGACATAGAACTAGTACTCTATAAAAGGTTGCAACCGTCGGGACAATATGACCAGGTCAGGATTGTCCGATTTAAAGAGACTAGTTGCTTGATGTCCGATATATGTTTCGTACGGGGCAGACACATTTCCAGCCCCAGGCCTTACATGTGATCATCCGATACTGGATCGATGTACGCAATACTACGGTATACTACGCTTGATATAGATCTGATATTCCTATAAGAATATTTCTGGAGAATTGGGTAGGCATGGCGCTTTGCTAGAAGCCAACCTTGTCTTGTGAATCGGTAAAAACGTAGTACGAGGTACGTACGTGTTCGGATTATCCGTCGACCGTATTTACTGCCAACATATCCGGAGATCTCTTGGGTCGCTTCCCGAAGATTCACCGATGACGTATGATTCAAACTCGATTAATCTTGGATTAATTACGGAGAGACTTTATCTTGGATAAAGTACTATACATAGAGAGAGAACGATTAATTTGGAATTAATCGTAAAATTATTATATTCGATATAATAATCGAAATTCGATTTCGACGCGAAATTAAAATTAGATTTTAATTCGGGCAAACGAATTAATTTAGAATTAATTCGTTAGCGACGTAAATAATAATTTCGCTAGGCGCAATTATTTATTTAAATTCGATTTAATTAACGTCGCGACGTAAGTTCGGTATTTCGGAAATATCGAACCCGAACGCGTGAGTGCACGTGGGCCCACTTTCATTTGGAAACGTGTGGGGCCCACATGACACATGTCATATTATGCATTATTTAATTGTGATGCATTGCATGGAGATAGTGTACAATGCACTCAATGGTTTTGCATGGAAATTGAGTGTTTGACACTCTAAGCCATTGCATGATTTGTGTCATAAGTTTATTATTAATTTAATAAATATTATGGCATAAATATAAATTGATTTTTGAAATCAAAACTCTAGTTCTCCTCTCTTTCCTCTTGACCGAAACTGTGAAGTTTCACAGCCCTCTCCACTTTTCTGTTTTTGTTGCAAAAACTTGAAGAAATTGTGTTTGTTTGGAACATAAATTCACACACAAGGCTAGCACCTTCAAGGGATCATACAAAGGTGTTATGGGAAACTAATTCTTGAGCTTGGAAGGATCAAAGAAAGCTTGGAGCTTCCCCACTCACCTTGGCCGAAACCTTCACTGCACAAAGGAGAAAATTTTCATTTCATCAACGCATCCGCATTCCGATCTTTGTGAGTATGATTCCGCCATACTTCAATTTATTCATTCATGTATTTATATATTTTGTTTGCTCTTTTGATCTTGGGGCTTGGTTATTATTTCCAACAATAATATGATAATGAAATTGAAGGATCTTCATAGATCTATTCTTAGATCTTATAAGTACAAATTGCAATAGTAAACTCTTGGAGAGTTAATGGCTATGCTCAAGGAGACAAAGCCAAAGTTTGCAAAAGGGCAAGAAGCGCAAGGCGCATCTTACTTCGACATTCCCGAAGGCCTAGGCTTGGCCGAAGGCTTCTGGGGTGTGGAAAATGGCAAAGAAAAAATCATCATAGTCTTCTAGGAAGACATAAGACATATCCCAAAATGTTTGCCTAAACTGTGGCAAACAGGGTCCCTGGAAGCGTGACTACTGTATGGACAAGGCAGACATGAAGGAATTGAAGACGGCCAAGGCTCTAACTTCAAGAATTTTTGTCAGAAATATGTTCACTACTAGTATTAAAATTGGATTTTAGATAGTAATGTGTGGTACATAAATATGCATTGATGTGCAGAATCTGCTGGTTAGCAGGATACTGACTTCAATTGAGATCTATCTGCGATCGGAAACGGGACGAGAGTCGATGTTTTAACCGTACATACCTAAGTTTAGGAACTACCATTCAGATGTGTACTTAAATTAGGAAACTGTTAGAATGTAACTAGTTTGACTAGAAACATTATCTCTATATCAGGGTTTAACCCGTTGCGGGTATACCTTTATATTCTAGAACACTAAAGTGTTTTATTTTATAAAGATGACATTGAGATAAGCACATTAGATGTGAATAACAGTATTTATATTTTGAATATAAATGAATCTCAAACCTATAACTTGACAAACAAATAGCTCAAACTGAATTAATCAGATGAAACTTAAAAGTGGCATTGTTGTTTGGGACAGATTAAACAAGACTCGTATATCCACACTTTTGAAGAGTGGATACTATGACGGATTTGATTCTATTCAAATAATGTCTACGAATCTATATTATTAGGCAAAGTGCCTAAAATACCTTTTACTTGGTAAAAGTGCAAATGCCACTGATCTGTTATCCCTCGTTCATAGTGACGTAAGTGGGCCCATGTCTAGCTACGCTAGAGGTGGATATGAATACTTCGAAACCTTTACGGATGTGGCATCACGTTATGGTTATGTGTTTCTTGTGAAACGCGGATCGAAAACTTTTGATGAATTCAAAGAGTTTCGACACGAAGTAGACAGACAGACCGACTAAAGTATTAAAAACATCATGATTAGACCATGATGAAAATACTTAAGCAATAAGTTTCTCGAATACTTGAAAAAGTATAGTATTCTTTCAATGAGGACTCCTCCCGGAACACGTCAATTTGACGGTGTGTCCGAACAGAGAAACCAAATTTTGTTGGACATGATAAGGTTAATAATGAGTCGCTATGAGCTACCATTTTACTTCAAGGGATACGCATTAAACAGTGCATAACTTATTTTGAATAAGGTTCCATAAAAATCTGTTAGACAGACTTCATATTAGATATGAACAGGGAAGAAACTGGGTTTTCTCATTCCTGAAGATTTGGGAATGTTAGGCATATGTTTGGATGATACCAAACTAGAACCCAAATCGGATAAGTGCCTAACATGTGGGTTATCCTAGGGAAACCAAAGTATAGTACTTATACAACTCACAAGAGAACAATTTAATTGTTACTCGCCATGCGGTTTTCCAAGAGGAATACCTATATACAGTGGTAAGGGGGAAGAAAGTAAAACTCGATGAAAATCAGAGTAATACTATTCCACGCACTGATTCATTAACGGAACACAAATAGTTCATCAAGGATGAAACTATACCAATAATCTTCGAATACACAAGAACCGCGATAGTCGGAGAGAGTCAGAAAACAACCTGGGAGGTATGGGTTTCTGATCTCACCTCGTAAAGATGTCAATCCTTTTGAGGAATATGAACTGACTACGTCTGAGGAAGTGATACAAGGTATCGAGTCCCTATTATGGCAAAGTGTCTTGATGTCCGAAATGGATTCCATGTATACCAACTATGTTTAGACACTAGTTGATGTACCATAAGGCATTGTGCCTATTGGTACTGCATAAGTCTTCAAGGAAGACATACATGGATGGCAAAATACCAACGTACTAAGCTATGCTTCTAGCGAAAAGGTATCGTTATCAGTATTGTGTCGATTACGATGAAACCTTTTACTCGTTGGCATGGTTAAATCCATTTCGATAATGATTGCCAATGCTGCATGTTTCATTTATGAAATATGGTAGCTGAACGTCAAAATCGCTTTCCTTAAAAGGAAACCTTTTGGAGGATGTTTACAACATACTGACGGTTTTGTCGTACAAAAACGAGAAATCAAGGTTTGCAAGTTAATTCGATCCATGTATGGATTGAAGCAAGCATTGCGTTCTTGGAATTATCGTTTTGATGTAATCATAATGGTATATGATTTAATTCAAAATGAAAATGATTATTATGTATATAAGGAGGTTAGTGGGAGCGCACTGACAGTGATTGTCCTAAAAATGATATATGTCATTTCTTGGAAATGATATTCCCATGATACAATTGGTGAAAGCTTGACTTTCATGAAAATTCTCCGTAGAATTCTTAGGAGAGCCAACCTTTATTATAGGAATAATGATCTACTAGGATAGATCTAAAAGTTGTAGTCACTCTCTGAGAACTCGTACATTGAAATAAATGTATGTGACCTGATGTCTCATATGCTTTGAGCATATAGAGTAACAATCGGGCCAATCCAAGTGATAGTCAATGGATTGATGTTAAGAACATCCTTAAGTATCTTAGATGAACTAAGGATTCTTTCTTATGCAATGGAGAATGAGAACTTGAAGTGACTGGGTTCACCGTTGCAAGTTTCCTAACCGATATAAACGACTATAAGTCACAATAAAGGTACTATATTATTTGAATAACGGAACAGTGAGCTGGAAATCTTCCAAGTAAGATACTATTACCGAATAAACAAAAAAAGTGGAATATTGCTGCAGCTGAGGCATCAATAGAAGCCTTTTGGATTGATAATAATCCTAATCAGATTAGAAGTAGTTATGTTAGCAGCTGAGCTAAGCTACATCACAGGCTAAAGAATTAATGGTCTCATTAACGATCCAGATATATACTTCATATATTCATCTGATTCGTTCGGATCATACATCGTGGCGATGTGATGATCGAATAAATCGCATCAGATGATAACACCACATATCCGCTGACGAAAGCATTTTCTCAGGAGAAGTTTGAGCAAACCGTACATAGTTCGGGTGTAGGACACTTGAGTGATTGGCTATAGGCCAAGTGGGAGATTGTTGGACAATTATGACCCATAGCATCACTATTTGTACAGATCATGGTGTTGGTGTACAAATTAACTATGTGACAAAGGAAATTACCATTTTATCATTTGTAATTAGATTACCAAGATATATAAATGATAAAAGGTCCTTATGATTCGTTCCGGATTGAGATGATATGAGACAGTATCAATCCACGAAGGATTAATCATTAAATATCCCTAGTCGGAGTATTATCGAGATTGGACATCGATAATGCGTAAAAGACTAGTATTACACTTGTGCGCGTTGTGGGAGCATAATGACGTAGTTCTCATATATTTGGATATATGATACTTATGCAAGTGTAATAAGAGGTTGTGTTTACCGATAGTATGGAAACATATTCTCTCTGGATAGACCCCTCCGAATTCCATTGGTAGTATGACTATGTGTCTATGGAATTTCGAATCAGGGTAGATGTATTTGGTCTTAACCTGATACTTGCACCGCTAATACTTGCGACAATCAATATACTTTGGTTTTGGTCATCCAGGGCTTTAACAGGTTTTGTGTACACCTCTTCTGGGTATATTGAGAATTGTAGTGTATTTGGTGTGATGTCAAGATGGAAGTATCACTCCAGTCATAGTAGAGATTTTGATCACGTAGGATACGGAACTGGTGCTCTTATTTACTGCAGTTATCGGGATAATATGGCTAGGTCATGATTATCCGATTATAGAGACTAGTTTCCAGAGATCCGATATGTGCTTCGTACGGGGCAGACACAATTCCAGCCCCAAGCCTAGCACGTGACATCTGATGCTGGATCGAAATACGCAATACTATGTATACTAAGCCTGATAGAGATTACATATTCCTTTAAGAATATTTCTGGAGAATTGGGTAGGCATTGTGCTTTGCTAGAAGCCAACCATGTCTTGTAAATTGGTAAAAGCGTAGTACTAGGTACGTACGTGTTCGGATAAACCGACGACCGGATTTACTGCCAACATATCTGAGGATCTCATGGGTCGCTTCCCGAAGATTCACCGATTACGTATGACTCGTACATAATTAATCTGGATTAATTAGATGAGAGAGAAAATTAATCTATGATTAATTACGGAGATATTTTATCTGGGATAAAATATTATTTAAAAGAGAGAGAACGATTAATTTGGAATTAATCGATAAAATAATATATTCGATATATTATACGAAATTAGATTTCGACGCGGAATGAAAATTAGATTTTAATTCGGGCAAACGAGTTAATTTAGAATTAATTCATTAGCGACGTGAATAGTAATTTTGCTATGCATAATTATTTAATTAAATTTGATTTAATTACGTCGCAACGGAAAATTCGTTAATTGGGAATTAGTGAACCCGAGACCGGGAGTGTTTGCGGGCCCACTCGCATTTTGAATTCAAGTGCGGCCTACGCGTCACATCACTCGTCATTCAATTGATGAATGTCTTGTCACTTTGAGTGATTGACAACCAGTCACTATTCATGAGTGATGTGAGTTGTTGGAAGGCATAAATGCCATACACCTTTTTGGGAATTGGTAATTGCTTTTGGTATTTGAATTTTGAAAATTAAAATAACCAAATCACAACACTTCTCTCTCTCTCCCTCATTCTCCAAAAATTTAGCCTTGGGCCAATTTTCATTCTCTCAAATTTCTCTCTCAAAATAGAGAGCAAGAAGAAGAAATGGGGAAAATTTATGGCAAATTTTTCCAATGCTAGCACATGAAGAGTCATCCAAATGTGATAGGGAAACAAACCCTTGAGCATAGAATGCACACCAAGCTTGGAGCTTGAAGAACAAAAATCATGGAGCACAAAATGGAGGCCAAAGCCGTGAGCTTCATGAAGGAAAAGCTTGAAGATTTTTGTTGTTCCTCGCATCGCAAAAGCCGATCTTTGTAAGTATGATTCTGCCATACTTCTTTGTTGTATTCACATGTCAAAATGCTTAAATTGATCTTGGGACTGTAGTAGAAACCCAACATCAAGTAGTTATTTTTTCGTGTTAGTGTAATTATTTGTGAACTGTTTAAAGTTCTACTGTGTAATATATTACATATGGCTTACCTTCCTTTCTCTTTCCTAGCACTGCACCAACTGCATAATCAATAGCATCACACATTAGCTCAAAAGGCAATGACCAATCAGGGGATCGCATAATATGAGCAGAAGTTAAAAGACTGATAATTTTTTATAATGCTTTTTAACATTCTTATGTCTATTCAAATGTTGTATATTTTAATAGCAGGTTACATAAGGGTCTGGTTATGGTACTAAAGTTTTTAATGAATCTCCTATAAAATCATACATGTCCTAAAAAATAATGAATTTTACTGGCTGTTTTTGGTGATGGTAATTTATAAATTGTTGGGTTTGCTAAGGTCCCAAGATCATTTAACAAGCATGAAACAAGTGCGAATACAACGAGGGAGTGCGGAATACTCACATCAAGCGGTTGAGCGACGCAAGAGGCAACAAAAATTCTGTTTTCTGCCTTCTGGACCTCACGGCAGTGCAGTCCACTGTCCTCCAAGAATTCGGTTTTGGTGCTACTTGAACAAGCTCCAAGCTTCGTCAAATGATTCCAAGCTCATGGGTGGACTTCCCTATCACATTCGCATGTCTCTCGGAGTGCTAGCTCTCTTGATTTTTGCCACAAAAATCAAACAATTTGCTTCCCTATCTCCTCCTTGGTTTTCGACAGTTCACTGCCAAACAAGAAGAAAAAGGCCCTATTGCGCGAGAATGAGAGATGAAAGAAAGAGAGGAGAGAGAGTTGGAAAAATGTGTAATTGTTATTATCATTTGGTAAAATGAATTTCTAAAATCGTATACACCATTTACTTTCCAAAAGTCAAAGTAATTAAATAACAATATATTTCATTCAAGCTTTCAAAAAGCTTTCCAACAACTCTCATCTACTATTCACATCAATCAATCAATCAAGTGACAAGTTGTCACATCAATCAAAGTGACTAATGATATGACGCTTGATGCGACTAGTGATTTGACTTGTGTACCGCACTCGAATTCGAAATGCGAATGCGCTCGCAAATAATCCAGGGCTCAGGTTCGCTAATTCCAAATTAACGAATTTTCCGTTGCGACGTAATTAAATGATTACGCATAGCGAAGTCACTATTCACGTCGCTAAAGAATTAATTCTAAATTAATTCGTTCGCCCGAATTAAAATCTAATTTTAATTCCGCGTCGAAATGCAATTTCGTTTAATATATCGAATATATTAATTAATCGATTAATTCCAAATTAATCATTTTTTCTCTTTCATTGATATTTTATCCCAGATAAAATATATCCGCAATTAATCCCAGATTAATTTTCTCTCTCATCATTAATTAATCCCAGATTAATAAAAGTGTGAGTCATATGTCATCGGTGAATCTTCGGGAAGCGACCCATGAGATCCCCGGATATGTTGGCAGTAAATTCGGTAGTCGGACTATCCGAACACATAAGTACCTAGTACTATGTTTATACCGATTTACAAGACAAGGTTGGCTTCTAGCAAATCGCCATGCCTACCCAATTCTCCAGAAATATCCTTACAGGAATATAAGGATCTATATCAGGCGTAGTATACGTAGTATTGCATATGTCGATCCAGTATCGGATGATCACGTGCTAGGCCTGGGGCTGGAATTGTCTCTGCCCCGTACGAAGCATATGTCGGATGTCTGGTAACTAGTCTCTATAATCGGATAACATGACCTTGTCATTTTATCCCAATTACTGCAGTATA
This sequence comes from Zanthoxylum bungeanum, assembly GCA_019454045.1. Taxonomy (NCBI): domain Eukaryota; kingdom Viridiplantae; phylum Streptophyta; class Magnoliopsida; order Sapindales; family Rutaceae; genus Zanthoxylum; species Zanthoxylum bungeanum. The sequence goes on along the minus strand of SKCR01048373.1, from coordinate 4,126 downwards.
TAAGAGTACTTGTACCGTATCCTACGTGACCATCATCTCTATATGACTGGAGTGACACTTCTGTCTTGACATCACACCCAACACACTACGATTCTCAATATACCCAGCATTGGCTTACACAGAACCTATTAAAGCCCTGGACGACCGCAACCAAAGTATATTGATTGTCGCAAGTATTAGCGGTGCAAGTCTCAGGTTACGACCAAATACGCCTACCCTGATTTCGGACTTCCATAGACACATGGTCATACTACCAATGGAATTCCGAGGGGGTCTATCCAGAGCGAAGCTGTTTCCCGTACCATCGGTAAAACACAACCGCCTATTACACTTGTATGAGTATCCTATACCCAAATATATGAGAACTATGTCGTTGTGCCCTCAAAACGCGCACAAGTGTAATACTAGTCTTTTATATATTTATCTATGTCCAATCTCGATAATACTCTGACTAGGGATATTTAATGATTTATCATTCGTGGACTGATACTGAGACATTCTAACCTTCTCATCTTCTGTTTGTGGACACATCTTCTTTGAAAGATGAATCCCATGTCTGAACGGTATGTTTGCTGTCTTACAGTTACCAAAACTATACCGTTCCAAGATCTTATCTATGTACGTTGATTGGGATAACCCAATCAGCCTCCTTTGTCTATCTCTGTAGAGTTTTATCCCTAAAACTTAGGAAGCTTATCCCAGGTCCTTCATGGAGAAATTTTGACAGAGGTACGCTTTTACGCCTTGTAACATACCTAAATCATTCCCAATGATTAGGATGTCATCAACATATAGGACTAAAAATACGACCATGCTCCCACTGGCCTTCTGATACACACAAGATTCTTCTGAATTCTTGAGAAAACCAGACGATCTAATAATCTCGTCGAATCGAAGATTCCAACTTCGTGAAGCTTGTTTAAGTACATAGATGGACTTCTTAAGCTTACACACCATGCCCGAGTTTTCGCTGGACGCAAAACCTTCCGGCTGTTCCATATAGATTTCTTCATCAAGAAGTCCATTTACAAAAGCTGTTTTGACATCTATTTGACAAATCTCGTAGTCATGATACGCAGCTATAGAAATTAAAATCTGAATAGACTTAAGCATTGCTACCGGCAAAAAAGTTTCATCGTAGTCGACGCCAGGTCACTGCGTGTAACCTTTTACTACCAGTCGGAGCTTGTAAGTTTCAACCTTACCGTCAGGCCCGCACTTCCTCTTGTAAACCCATTTACAACCGATAGGAACAATTCCTTCGGGAAGCGAAACCAAGTCCCAAACTTGATTCTCATGCATTGAGTCTATCTCAGATTTCATGGCACTTTGCCATTTCACGGAGTCGATGTCCAACATCGATTCTCTATAGGTAAAAGGATCTGTCTCTTCAACTAAGAGAACATCCAGACTCATTTCTTGTATCAAATACAAGCGTTCAGAGGTCTAGATACCATTCTGACCTACGAAGTGTGTGTGTTGAAGGTCCTTCATCTACTTGAACTTCAGTTCCTCCGTTGTTTTCAGGTTGGACTTCATCAAGCTCAACCTGTCTATGATTACCACTTCTGACAAAAATTCTACTTCTAGAAATTTTGCGAAGCGAGCTACGAACACATTTCAATGCTCGGTATCATAGAACAGATATCCCCTCGTATTCGAAGGATATCCGAAAAACCTAAACTTTTGCCCTCGAGGCGAAAGCTTATCTTGCTGAGTCACTCTGACATAGGCAGGATAACCCCAAACCTTAATATAATTAAGATTTGGTCTCCTACCGAACCATATCTGATACGGAGTCGTAGGAACAGCTTTTGAAGGAATCTTGTTCAAAAGATGTTCAGCTGTTAAAAGAGAGTAGCCCCATAAATAATAGGGCAAATTTGTGAAATTCAACATTGATCGGACCATATCCAATAAAGTCTGATTTCTCCTCTCAGACACTCCATTGTGCTGTGGAGTACCTGGAGGAGTATATTGAGCGAGAATCCCATTCTCCTTCATATAATCCATGAACTCACCACTCATATATTCACCGCCTCGATCAGATCAAAGGCATTTAATATATTGTCCAGTTTGTTTTTCTACTTCATTTCGGAACTCTTTGAACTTTTCAAAGGTTTCCGATTTATATCGCATCAAATAGACATAACCGTACCGTGACAGATCATCGGTAAAGGTAACGAAGTACGAATAACCACTGTGAACAGTCTGACTTAGTAGACCACATACATCAGAATGTACGAGTTCCAGTAAGTTAGTGGCGCGGTGTCCAACACCAGAAAATGGGGCTTTGGTCATCTTACCCTGAATACATGATTCACAAGTTGGATAGGATTCAATGGTAAGATCTGGTATCAAACCATTCCTAACCAATTGGGTAAGGCGTTTAACGCCAATGTGACCAAGCCGCATATGCCAATGTTCAGTATCTTTAATTACAGGTAAACTACGTTTATTAACTCCAGTATTTAAAATATCTTTTGAAGTTTGCAATGTATAATGACCATGCTGGTTTGGACAACTAAGGATCTGAATATTATTTCTATCATATATATATAAAGAATTGTTCTTAATATTAATACAAAAGCCTTTTGTATCCAATACAAAAAGTGATATAATATTAGCTACAAATCCTGGTACAAAATGGCATTCATTTAACAAAAGTGTCCCATTCGGCAATGAGATCTCGCATACTCCCACTGCAACTGCATCCAAGAGTCTCCACTTCCGAATGGCAACTGCATCTCCGGGCTTCAGCCTCCTTTTCCTTCAGCACCTGCAACGAATTGCAAATGTGAATGGGACAAGCAGAATCTAAAATACAGTTGGATGTAACGGCTTCCCAAGCCAAAGATATATCAATAACTGGAAAAATAAATGTACCTGATGTAGATGCTCTATCTCTCCTCAGCTAGGCGATGTAATCAGGATAGTTCCTTTTCCAATGCCCGACTTTGCCGCAGTGGTGGTATTTTTCTTCAGAAGCCCTATTGGGCTTAGCAATCTTTGCCTGTGGTTGAGGACCAAAAGTTCTTGCCTTTCTTCTTCTTTCCCTTTGACCAGGTCTGGGAGGAAGCAGAGAGAGAAGTACATATCAGAGGGTGAGTCGGTACTCCCTTCTTAAGATCATCTTCTGCCGTGAGCAACATCCAATGTAGCTCTTGGTAGGTACAGACAGTCCCGTTCATGTTGAAGTACATCACGAACTGGCTATATGAAGCTGGGAGTGAACCAAGAATGACACTCCTACCGAGAATGTCATTCAAGATGAGATTATGTTGCCTCAATTGATCGATCAAATCGATCATCTGAAGAACATGTGGGCTAAAATCTTGCCCCTCATCCAGACGCACATGGAACAGTTCCATTGCGACTTGGTGAACAATTACTTGTCTTGGTTCTCAAACGATTGTCTCAATCGCGTCATCATGCTATACGAATCTATCATACCATAGTATTGTTTCTTGTGTTTCAGAGACAGTGAACTAAGGATGTATGATTTAACCCTTAAATCATCATCCTTCCAGTTTCAAAAACTTGGTGTTCCTCCTCCGTAGCATCCGCACCCACAGCAAGGGCAACAGACCCTCAAGAACATATCCCAGCTTTTCGGAATCGAGGACAATCCTCAAATCCAATTCCCAGTCAGTGAAGTTCTCAGCGCCTTTAAGTTTGTTCGCATCAAGCATACGCGCAAACTGATTTATGGATTGTGCCGCCATCGCAAATCTATCATATAGATCACGCAAAATGGTTAGCAGAAATTAAGCAGTTTCATATAATATCAAAAGCATAAACTAGATCATGGATTTTTAATCTAAAAATGCCCCTCCCACTAAATCATGCAATAATGTAATCCCCAAATAATACAAGATTTAATAATAAATTAAATACAAATAGTGAAAAGTGGATCCCGTGAATATATTTCAGCTCACAGCAGAGGCACGGTCTCGCCTACGTATATTCATCAGGTAGACAACTCATTTGTCAATCACTCAATAGTGACTCGTAAGTTTCCGGTCCTGGTCATTTCCCATTGTCGCTGCGAAGGCAGGCCCACAAGGAGACGTACCAAGGTTAAACTCGTCAATGATAAACTCAAGTTACTTACGTAATCCTGACA
>SKCR01048372.1:0-40372 GCA_019454045.1 Zanthoxylum bungeanum | reverse complement strand
ATGATTCTCCGATTATAGAGACTAGTTACCAGAGATCCGATATGTGCTTCGTACAGGGCAAACACAATTCCAGCCCCAGGCCTAGCATGTGACATCCGATACTGGATCGTAATCCGCAATACTACGTATACTACGCCTAACAAAGATACAATATTCGTTTACAAATATTTCTGGAGAATTGGGTAGGCACGGTACTTTGCTAGAAGCCAACCATGTCTTGTAAATTGGTAAAAACATGGTACCGGGTACGCACGTATTCAGATAGTCTGATAACCGTATTTACTGCAAACATATCCAGGATCTCTTGGGTCGCATCCCGAAGATTCACTGATGATGTTTGACTCGAACAAAATTAATATGAGATTAATTATGAGAGAGAAAATTAATCTGGGATTAATTACGGCAATAAATTAATCTGGGATTAATTAAAAGAGAAAGAATTAATCTGGGATTAATTGCGTTGAGAATTTATCTGGGAATAAATTTGTCAAAGAGAGAGAACGCGATTAATTTGGAATTAATCGGTAAAGTAAATTAATAGTTAAATTAGATTTTACTATTAATTTATTTAATTGGGCTAAATAAAATATTAGATATTTAATTGAAATTAGATTTCAATGCGGAATTAAAGTTGGATTTTAATTCAAGCGAACGAATTAATTTAGGATTATTCGCGAGCGACTTCCGTAATAATTTTGCTAGGCATTATTATTTAATTAAATTAGATTTAATTATGTCGCGACGGAAAATTCGTTTAATCAGATTAAGCGAACCCGAGCCCGAAGTGTGTTGAGGAAGCCGCTTGAATTTTGAATTTAAAGTGGGTCCTCCCAACTTACATCACTTGTCACTTTATGGTGATGGAAGTGTTGGGAGCTTTAAGAGCTTTACTTCTCCAACACACTTTGTAATTTTCTTTTTAAATAGCATAGAAAACTTTTGTACAAGTGTGATGTGTAACTTGTTTTTTAGAAAACAAATAAAGGAAACCAAAATGCTCTCTTTTCGCCATTCTCTCCTTGGCCGATTGGCCTTGTTGTTCTTGGATGATTGGCTCTTGTCTTGGACGATTGGCCCTTGCCTTGGACGATTGGTCTTTTGCCTTGGACGATTGGATCTCCTCTTGGCCGAATGGCCATGGTTCTTGGCCGAATGGCCTTGAGCTAGGCCGAATGACCTTGTCTCACTAAGACCGGATGGAACCCTCTCTCCCAAACCGAATATTGCTTCTCTTGGATGGAAATTTTTGAGTTTATTTTGTTCTAGCTAGCACTTAAAAGACTCACTGAAGGTGATAGGGATACTCACCCGAGAGTTTGGAACTTGATCTCAAGCTCCGAAGCTTCCAACACATCCAACAAAGAAGGAAAAGTTTTGAACTCAATCTGATCAATGTGAGTATTCTGCAACTCTCTTTTGATTTCTTCACACACAAATCATAACTTAGAGATCCTGGCATGTTCTAGGAACACTAACACATGAATCTAGATATGAAACCTCTCGATGACTCCAGTTAAGGAAATTGTTTTGACGGATTTTGTTTCACACTTGTCTTATGCGAGCAACAAACACTACAAGGGCATAGAATTACCAGAACCAGAACAAGGATGTCGATACCTGTTGGGACACAAGACGATTATTCCAACTTTTCGCAATATATATAATTGGAAATAATTGTAAAGAAACCTGAGGATAATATACCCTAGATAACCAATCGGAAAAAAAATGTAGAGAAGTTTCTGAATTAGTAAGAAATGAAGGAATTCGATACAAGATTTCTTGGACAGGTGTGTAGAACTAGTAAAAAGTCATGAATTAGATCAATACTAGTAAGAGTTCACGTAAAGTTGGAAGATATATCCATGGGGTTTGAGATACTTAAGAGTTAACCAGAGTACTATACAAGTAAAAAGACTAAATGGTATAGTTGTAATTAAAGCAGGAAAAGAGATAGAGATATATATATTGTAGTCCCTAAGAGTGAATTACCACTAATCATAGCAGCACAATTTGAAGCTAAAAGATAGACTATGGACATAATAGTGAATGATACAGAAGATAATGAGGGAGATGGTAAATATTAGGATGGTAAAGCTAGTAGAGATCTTAGGACAATTGATAAAAGTTATGGAATATTGAAAATGAATGAGCTGATGCAGATCCCGACAGGGTAAAAGATAATTTTTTTTCCCTAGTGCTTTTACTATAGCCAGTGTGTAGTCAATTAACTAGATTATCATTCAAGCTTGGGTAATAATAGCATTGTGCGTCCTCAGATCCTTATAGAAGGTATATAGATACCCCCCAACTTTGATACTAATAAGGAATTATACAAAGAAAGAGAGTATCTAACAGGATAGGCGGATCATAGGTGGATCACAAGACAACCACATAGTTGAACCAGAGAAATCTAAGAGAATTTAGATCAGAATTGTAAGATGATAATATTCTGTTAGGAATGAAAAGGATTGAATTCACAATAGACCAGGCAAGTTTAAAGTAATAACCTTATACATTATAAGAAGCATGGCCTTAAGATGGATAAAAGTTCAAAAAGGGGTAAGAAAGTCAAAGAAAAATTCTCAAGATATAGGAAATCGACTTACAAAGAGTTTTCCATGATATCAGTATAGAGGAATTAGTAAAATAGTAATACCAAATCAAAAGTGAGTGTATTTGGATTTAGGAAAGCATGAACCTTTAAAGAGATACTCAATAAATAACATGACCAATAATAGAAATGAATTTTGAGTGATGTTGGAAGAAGTAATTTGGATAGTTTCAAACAGAAATACAGTAAGGTGGGAGTCAATATCTGATAAGTAAATGAGGGAATCTTAGATTCATAAGTAACCAGTATGTACAGTTATAACTAGTAGTTAAGCAAATCACCAGAAGTGGTCTTGATGTGAGCTGCTGGTGCCAATCAACTGTCTTCTAAAGTTTTTGAGATGTCAATAATTGGAAAAAATATAAATATGCAACAGTTAAGTTAGCTGTTCGTCTCAAAGGGCAACCATTAGATAAGGACTTGAGACAGACTACGCAAAAACCCATCCCCTTTAGAGATTTCTGGTATTGAAAAGAAGATTGTGCAGGCCCTCATACCTTTTCTTTACATCTTATCACCACAAACTTGTTACCCTTTCGAATCAAGCATGAACACTGTGGAAGTGTCTTTTTATAAAGAAATTATTGTTACCTTTCCCTATAAAGAGACGTTTGGATTCTTAGTGAATGATTAATAAATTTCTTCCATGGCGTCTTCCTCTGTTAATCTTAGCCCCTGTCCAAAGGCTACCAGAGCTAAAGTGGTATATCAGAAATTTTGTAAATGACAGTCATTGATCGAGCAGTCATAGATTCCAAATATGTTCAAGATCTTTGGAGGGATATTTACAATTTCCTATATACAACTCCATCTACCATGTTGCCTATAGAGATTACAATGGATATCGTGAATCGAGTTCTTACTAACTTCATTAGGTGATGTTTTATTCTCCGAATCATCTGGAATGGAAAAACATATGGTTTAATTCAATACAAAAATAATTCTACAATTATTCAATGTGGATATCACAGATATCATTCCACAGTTTTCATAAACAGCTATGAATTCTTTGATCATTGCTATTGGAATCTGGGCAATTTGTTTGAACTAGGGTTCTTGAATGGATTTATTCTTGGGTCAAGTCCAATTCATCAAAATAATCCTGGTATCTTAGAAGCCAGCCTTTGTGAGCTTTTCTCCTTCGTTAGTAATATTTTACATCGATGGTATAAACGCCACAAAAGTATTACTGTCTGGATCGAAACCATTATCCCAGAATGGACGGATGACTATTTATACGTTTTCCACCCCATTCACCTAATTAGAATCATACTGTCACACTGGTTCACTGATTGGAGACTTACCAATTTTCCATCGAGACCAAAACTTAAAGCCTATTATGGATATGAGGATTTTTCCAGAAGAGATTACATTTCGTCATACCTGTGATCTTAGAGCTCTCTCTGCAGACTTCGTTCACCGAAGTTTAGAGAGTAATATTATTGAAAGAGATTGGAAAATCTTCACTACTATTGAAGAGTAATCAAAAAGTATTATCGAAGGCTATAACAAAATCAAGTTTCCTGATAGTCTCCAATCACAAATCATCATCGGTGACATTCCTATGTCCCATAGTGTTCAAAGTCAATGGGAGAACATCAATTTGAAGATGATCTTGTTTCTTGCCTTACAACCAAATTGTTATATCCCCTGATGTAACCTTCACTGTTATATTTTTTTTATTTGTCGATATCATTGCCTATACTTGCTTTTACTTAAAATCTGAATTAATGTAGTTTCTATTATTCTTGGATAGAGGACATATCCTACTAAGATTCTTGCTGTTTCTCCTTCAAATAATAATGAAGAATTCAGAAATCTCAGTTAATGTAGTCAAACAAAATGTTGAGCATAGTATGGATAAAGAAGATATGACTTAGATGTAACTGTCTGAAAAGTATTAAGAAGCATCAAATTACAATTGATAGCTTACTTGGATAATCGAGTTAGGGAATGTTGAAATAATTAGAGGTTTATAAATGAAGTTCCTTGATGTTTGATGTTGGATGAAGTATGACGGTGAATATAAAATACTCAGCAGAATTTTACATGATGAAAACAAGAAAGTTATCTGTCAAAACTTTAAAACTATAGTACAACATGTTCTAGTATGACAGGAGGTATTTCGTAGACAAATGTTAAAGTAAGACGAAGAGTATGCATGTATATTAGCCTAGTGATTAACAAACAACTTGATAAGGATTTTAATTATTAAGTCCATAGAATCCAAAGAATACAAATAGTTTGTAACATAGTAAAATTCACATAGATAAAATGGAATACAACCCCAGATATGATTTTGAAACATGGCACATAAAGTTTACTAGGATGGTCGCATTGCTCTATGGTTTGATAACAACTTATGGGAGATTGTCACAAAGTAGTGCAATATAATTGATAAAGTACAGTTGGCTATGTGAAACCCTAGATATTGGAATGTATTGGAATCTATAGAATTGGATATTATGATTTAATGGTATTGGAATAAATTGATTGTATTTGGATTTATGATAACATGTCTTTTTGTTATAAGTTGTTGGAGTGATGATTGGGGGTTGAATTCTTATGTTTTAATATTGAAGTAATTAGTAATGCTTGTGTAAAGATGGTAATGTTGATATTGGTGTTACATATTGATTTGTTCAGTAAGAAGTTTGTTAGGATTCTATGGCCTAGAGGATAGTGGGTGAATTCAACCACTTGTGGAAGATATTCAATATCCAGAATCTCAAGGCAATTTCAAAATTTTAATTCTTAAAAAAAAGATTTGAGGACGAATCTTATTTAAGGGGATGAGAATTGGTAATGACTCCAAATCTCATAACTGATTGGATTGGTAATTTGGTGTTAGGGAATAAAATTTTTCCTCGAGCGCTGGCGAATAAATTTGAAGATGACAAAAAGGCTCGAATATAGTAGTAATATTAAAATGCCATGGTTGATTCATTAGGATTCGGTAAGAATTGTGAGACTTGGACCTGTGCCATTATATCTAGTAATATTTATCAATGCTAAAACTTACTGCCATTTGTTAAGTATTATTACCAAATGTCAAGAATATGTATCATAAGTGTTAAGGGCTAGAAGTATATAAAGAAGGAAATGTCAAATTTCCCACACGCCCACAAATACGTTTCTTCTCTTTCATTCTTCTTTATTAATCAAGCCAACTCCATAGTCAAGATTTCATAATTTCCCCACCATTTCTACTCAAGATCAAGTGCTCCAAAGCCACATACAAGCCTAGAATGATGAAAAGAAGCTTAGAGAATTCCATTTGTGAAGAAACAATTTGATTCAAGGTGAGAAAGCTTAAACCCAAATCTTAATTTTCTGAATTTTGGATGGTTTGATGTTTGAAGAGTGTTGATAGTTTGGGTTTGAGGATGTATGCATGGTTGTTGAGTTGAAAAATGAAACGTTTATGAACCCTCCCTCAATTTGTGAAATCCCTAAATGTGAAACTAATTTGGGACTTAAAAAATGGTTGTGTGATGGTGTTGAAGGATGCGATTGAAGTTATGTTGTGTATTGTGGTGTATATGGTTGGTGTTGTGTTGAAGAAGTGGTATGTATAATTAAAGTTGATTTTTGGCCCTGGAAATGGCCTCGCGTCGCAACGCATACTCAATGGCGTCGCAACGCATTCTGGAAATTTGGTTTTGGGTTGATCTGGGTGTTGCGCGTCGCGGTGCCCGTGATGCACAAAACAGAGGACAATTACTGGATTACAAAATTCGCACGCGTCGCGACGCCTAGACCAAATGATGGTTACTAATTTTCCAATTTCGGTGTGCGTCGCGACGGCCAAACGCTGGTGTCGTGACACGTGGCACATTTCCAGGATTATCTTCAATCATTCCAATTTTATCCTAAGATGTTTGAGGGCACTCTAAGGGCTTCGTATAAATATGTAGACGCATGATAAGTCATTCCACAAGCATAAATATCAACCATTGATTACATATATGTTCCTATGTATTACAAGGAAAACTAACAATTTCTTTGGCATTAGATCAACGTCAAGCACTCGGAGGTCATCTACGCCGCATACCGCACACAAATTGCCATATCACTATGAGTGGATATTTTCTTTTATCTGGGAGTATTTATTTCAGCACTTTAATTATGTTTTCATATTATAATTTTTCAGATCTTGATTTGATTAAATTATACTTGAAATTGTTGATTTCAAGCGATTTGAGAATTATGATTTGAGCTTGGTTTCAGATTAATGCTTTTATATTGAAAATGATTTCAAAGGTATGAATTTATGATTTCGGAGGCATGAGGGAAAAACCCACCTCAGATGTAACTTGATACAGATATGAAATTGACGGATATGAAATTGACGGATATCAGTAACCAATCCGGATATAGACGTGTGTACACGGGATACAGGACTAGAGATGACAGATGCCTCTAGATCCTATGTATTGGGCTTGGGGGACTGTGAGTACAATGCCCCTAGACCCGGATTTCTGAGATAGGTTGGTGGTACTGATAGCACCACTGTTTACCGGTTTAGTAGCTTGGGGGACTGTGAGTACAACACCCCAAAATCACGGGATTATGGTACAGATTGACAGTGATTTTACAGATGATTTTACATATGGTTTTGTGAATGATTTTTCATAAAGTTTTGGAAACAAAATACTGACTTTTATCTTATGGATTCAGTAACAGACTTTTGAGACATGATTCTTTAAAGAGAATGGTTTTATAAAGGAGTTCTCAAGAGAACTCACGATATAGAGAAATTTCTCAAAATATTTTCAGAACAGAAGAGACTGTTTCATGAGATGATTTTGATGTTAGAACCATGGATCTTTATAAAGTATTTTAATTTTGTTTTAAACTGTCCACTCACTAGGTCGTTCAAACGATCTAACCCCCCACTCCAAGTGTTTTTGTTTTGCAGGTTCACCTTGTGGACAAGCTCGAGAGGATGGATGCTGTTGGCAATCACTTGGGTGTTGAGTCCACCAGGTTGAGTGTAGAAGACAGCATAATCAGTGTCAAGAAAATGTTGCATAACATACATTGCATAACATCAGTCTTTAAATATGGCAAACATCAGATTTGTAGTGTAATGTATTTTTGAGTACATTGTATGGAAACTAGAGATGCATCTCTATGATCATTGAGTTAGGCAATGGATCTTATGCATGATCTTATGTTTGTGATGAGTTTGACAGTATTGATCAAAGTTATATGGTTTGAGGCTCATGGGATAGTGCGGCATATTTCCTGCCGGTAATATCTCCCAGAATAGGGATGTTATACCTTGATACAAAATCAAAAAATTTGGAGGTGCATTAATATTATCGTAATTCCTTAGTGGTGCAGAGATAATATCTAAAAAAAAAATAACAACAATAATAATAATAATCCTGTATAATCAAGTGATTCTTTCATAATATCAAAATATATACAAGATGATTTAGTATTAATAAGATAGCGAATATCATACAGCATAAACTCTGTAGAAAATCTTCATTGAGGAAATTAGTTACCATTATAAAAGTAATAAGTGAAATTGTTAACAATAAAAAAAAAATATCAAAAGATAATGGCTGAATGGATCTTGATAAATTCACGTGTATGCTTGATGAGCGGTCAATATATCATATTTACCATCCTTATATCTTATATTTTGCAAGTTTAAATTGAGCTTTATAAGTGCTTTTAAGTGTGTTTTGGTGCGATTTATAGGTCAAGATGATATTATGACTAAAATAAACTCATCGAGTGACGAATAGGCATAATCAAAGCCAAATCAGGCCACATTCAAGACCTTAGTGCGCATGTCTAGATACGGCCCAGTGTATTTTTGAGACAAAACCTAAATTTCATGGTGCGTTAAGACGTATATCCATGCACGTCGTGAAGTCCGTGTGAAGCAGCCCACGTCACGACTCAGGATTATGCGCGTCGCGATGCATTTTCAATTCCTGGTGCGAGAAGAACCTCAATTTCTTGAAAAAGAAATCTGACATCAGTCCATATAAAAGAACAAGTCCATTTTAACCCTAAATCATCATACTTTTGGAGTCTGAAGAGCACATAAAAAATACCATAGCAAGTTAAGAATAAACCTCAACCCAGACTAATATTAAAGTACAAGGTCTCACCAAAACGAGTTATTTCTTTCTTTTCTTTTCTAATTTTATATTTAAGAGTTCTTGTTTTGTAATAATGAATAGTTTTTATCTAATGACAATTATGTATTACTAATTCATTAGTTTAGGAATGTAATGGATCCTGAATAATTTATTGAATTCAATTTGCATCTTTTTATTCTTTTGAGCTTTTTTTGGGTTATTTATTATTTTATGGTCTTAGTTCGTTTTATTGTCTGGCCAACAATAGAATAGATGCGGTAAACAATTAGGAACTTGGAAAAGGAAATTCGGGTTTAGTCATGGGAATAATAACGCGTAATTGTAATTCTTAATGAATAGATTTCTGTACAGGATATGATATACATGTAGGGAATGTGATGAACACCAAAAAATATACATTTAATAGAAGAGAAAATAATCAATTTACATTGTAGTATCATTAATCCCCTTAAATTTTCAGATTTGTAAAATAATAATTAAATTTATGTTTTATATAATTTTATTGTAATTTTTAATTCTTGTGTAGGCAAAATACCGATTTGTATGCTCAACAGAAAAATTGATATGAAATCTGGATTTCGAAGCCCTAGAAGCCCAAAGAAACATGAAGATTGAGTTTGAATTGGATATTAAAAGATTGATCATGCTTGATTCGTTGTTGGGTCAGCTTAGCGTAGAGTTAGCTACATAAGATAATTTTCATTATTTAAATAAAAGAAAACATACAAGTAAAGATAAATAAATAAATAAATAAATAACCAAACAAATGTCATCCACCTTAGAAAAATAAAATTATTTGCATGCTTTGACAAAGCATGCAAATAATTTGCATGCTTTTTGAGAATTTGTAGAGTAGATGTGTCTGACACGTCAATTAGTTAGCCTGATTCCATATTTCCTCTGAGGATTTGTGGAGTCATAGATCTTGTGTTTTTTATTTTTCAATCTTCATTATAATTTTTTTCTTTCATTAATAAAAATATGTGTGTTTTTATTTAAATCATGATGAGCTAATTTTTCCAACTGGGAAAAGGGTGACGCTTTTGGTATAAAAATATAATAGTTTTTACTTGTGTTATAAATATGGATTGTGTATTTTCTCAATTAATATTTGCATTTATATTATTTCTTATTTTTATGGGAGTCTTGACTTTCTCTAGACAGTTTATGGATCTGTCTTCATCGATTTATATTGACTGGAACATATTTTAATTGAAACTCACAATTTATTTATTTTATTTATTTATTGTATTTTTATTATTGTTATATAGGAGTCTTGACTCTATGTGGACAGTTTATGGATTTACCGTCGTGGATTTTTATTGACTGACACAGATAATACTTGAACCTCATAATTTATTTTATTTCTTCTTTATTTAATATTTCCATTTATTATGGTGGAGTCTTGATTCTCTATAAACAGTTCATGAATCTATCATCGTTGATTTATATTGACTATCATAAATTTTACTTGAACCCAATAATTTATTTTATTATCAATTTAATTTATACATTTTTATCATTTATTGTGGGAACTTGATTATCTTTAGACAGTCTTTATATCTGCCATTATGGATCCATATTGACTGGCATAAATTCTACTTGATCCCCATAATTTATGTTGTTGTTTATTTAATTTATACACTGAATCATTAATAAATTAATTGGGAAATAACAATAATTTATATGTTATAAAAAGTCAAATATTTTTATATTTGAAATACCAATAATGGATCCTCTAACTTCAGCATTTTAATTTATTGTCGCATTTCAATTTGAAATTGTGCATTACTTAATCAATTCACCCTTTTTTATTTTGTTCCTCGAATTTTTATTTTGTTTTACTAAATCTATTCAATGTGAATTGACCCCAGACTCATCGCGTTATTTTATTACTTTGACACTCTTATACTTGGGGAGTAAAAAACCAATTTGTGAGTGTGTCAAGTTTTTTGTGTTGTTGTCGGGGAATATAATTTAGTAGGTAGAATAATAATTTAACTGTAACAGCTTGCCAGAGGCAGGATGCTACCGGCAGGAGACAATATTAACCCATCTCCATAAGCCTCCAAATTTACAGAAAATCAGACATGATGTATCCTAAAAGTGGACAACCAGCATTAAAGCGAAACTCAAGGAAAACATCAAACATACAAAAGGACCTCAGGTCCACACAAAACACATCAAAATCAACACTTAAGGGCTCCGTGCCCACATCATCCATCAACATTCAATGGTTCTGTGCCCAAAACATCATAAGCACTCAAAATTTTTACTTAATAAATACAGAACAGCTTACTTAGGACGACGATTAACATAATAATCATATATCCTAAGCCTCTAAGACTTTCTCCCAGGACACTTACGAGGGTGATTGCCACTTGGGTGATCTGCGTCTCGAGCATGACCTCCAAAGCTATCATAATTAACCAATCTGGAAGCCAACCAGCAAAACTAGCAAACTAGTTTGGTGTGAGTTTTAAAAACTCAGTAAGTAACCACACTCATACTACAAACAAAATATACAAGTCAAACATATCAGCAGTTTATCAAAATTACTAAATTATTACAAGTTCAGATTTATCAACTTTTTATTATCCTTATACATTACCATGTCAAATTATTATATCTACATATTCATATATATGTCAATCTATTAGCCAAACATTCAATCACACAAGGCATCAATACGAATATCACAGAATAAGTCATTTTACATCAAAGTTATTTCAATCATAAGAAATATGAAGTCATATGCTTACTTTATTATGAATGCTTATCTTTGAATATCCTTCAATCGATAAGTGAAACAACCTTCCATCATTTCAAAACAAACTTTCTTCCATTCTGATAACCTTACGTTAGCTTAACATTCGTGACTTATACACTCTCACGTATATCAGTTCAAAAGTAATAGCCCACTTCTCTTACATTCATGCAAATCCAATTTCAGAATTCTATAACACATTATCAAAATTCTACAAACACATTCAGTCTCTCCAATAATATATGCACATATAATAACAAACTTAGCAAACACACTTATAACTTTTTATATTCACGTCGATTTTCAAGTCATTAATTCATTCCACAATAGCACACACAGTCCATACATATCACGGATTCTGTCACACACAGATACACTCAAACATACATACAGTCATCATACAACCAACAATGAAGTATACATAATAGCCAATACATCACAAAACACATAACCAAACAATATATACATATGGCTGACTTACACATACAATGCTTGTACGAGACACATTACCTATTTTAGGATAGGTATGAGATGAATTTTGTCCGAACGGATCCCTAACCAGCTCGACTACTACACCACGAGATTATCAACCAATCAAACATACACACAAGCACACATATCACGTGACACAAACGCATCACATGATTTCATATGAATAAGCATATACATGAAAAACATTACATATCATCTGAATCGTCATACACATGTGTATATTCATTAAACATATGAAAATACTAATTACTTCGAGTCCTGATACCAGTCTTTTTGCATTTGTCATATTTTTTACTTATCGATCAAACATACATCATTTCAGAATTCTTATCTGAAATATTGATACAATATCTTACCAAATATACATTTTCATTCATTTACATATCCTAACAATCACGTACTTCTATCACTCAGGAAATGCTTAGTTTATACCAACCCAACCTCTTTACAGCTAATTCGTATGCATTAGTCAATAACCAACTTATCCCAATAACGCACATCTACACGTACTAACACAAATTTAGAAATCATAACTTGTTCTCTTTACCGATTATGTATATCCAACTCATATATACCTTATCATCACATACATATACGGATACTTATTCATACACTTATATATATATATATATATATATATATATTATATATTTACATACATGTATGCATACCATTACCGGTTCATACACTTACATACATCCATACATACACATAAATAATAAACTCATCTCATATCTCACTTCATATCATATCAACAACAAAGATGTATACCTGTGGTGGTCGATTAACTTAACTATACATAACCTTGAGCTCTATTCTCAAATCATCTCTTATTATCCTCACTTATCCTAACCACTTCAACCATTTATATATATATATATATATATATATATATATCACATGGTTACTTACCTGGCTTCGTGAACACTTCAGGTTCTAGTCAATTCTGCCAAAACAAATGGTGAAACAGCATTAGAATCGCAACTTATGAAATTCTTGACTTAACTTTAACAAAGTTCCGGATCTGTCCGGGACAATCCAATCAAGTCCGATTTCAATGTTTTCAGTTCTAATAATCTTAAAACATCTTTAAAAATTAATTCGAGCCAATAGATAACTTAAATCATCGGTTTATGCATTTTGAAAAATCTTCTGAAATTTTTTTCGCAAACGCTATGGAAAGTTCCCGAACCATCTGAACCTATCCGGATTTATCTGAACATTATCGTTCCATTATATATATCTTATATCTATCACTACGATAAAAAAAACACATTAATGCAAGTAAAACCTACTTTTTCGGAAACTTACATAATCTATCGGATCAATCCAACTTGTTCCATTTTCACTCGGATACTACCAAATGCACAAATTCAATATACTTATACTTAAATAATTTAATTTATATCAATATGCTAATCTACGAAGCTACTGGATACATCCGAACATTTAACGATAAACCTGAAATTAGTGAGTTTTTATCGGGAGGTCTTACCGAGATTTCCAGGGTATAAAAAGTCTTCAAACGATTCCACAAACTTGTTGGAATTGACGGAATTCTGATCAGAGCTAATGTTCATTCGATGTTACTGTTCACCATACTTCTTCCCTCGATTCACCTGAAATCATGCACGGAACGGGAAAACCATCTCCGCCAACTTGTAATACTCTCTGAGAGTTTTGATTTGGCGGGTGGCTAGGGCAATGAAATGAAACGACGAGCCGAGATCGTGAAACCCACTATTACGTGTTTCTCCCCTCCCTCTCACCGTTGCAGGCGTCCTTGGGGCTACCGCCGACCACCACAAGACAGAGGGGTGGCCGGCGCACCGATTTGGATCGTCACACCGGCCATCTGGTCGCCAGCGTGACCAGGTCCACGCAAATCGTATTTTTTGGGACAAGGGGGTTGTGAGGGAGATTTAAAGGATTTTATCATTTTTGTAATTTCAGAGATCCTTGGGTATATATAGAAAAGTTTCAAAAAATTACATTCCAATTCCCGTGAAATTACAGTTAGGTCGCTACTATGGGCTTTCACTGAAATTTACATTTTGGAAGCCCTTCTTATGCACATTTCAAAAAGTGTTCAACACAAAAGTTATTCGTCTAAAAAAAAGAGTCCAATGGTTTAAGAATCAGTTCAATCGCAGTTCCTTTGCTATTTTTATAGCCGAAATAAGAAACTTTTATGTGTATAACGATATAACAGAAATCGCGTAACCGGTTGTCGAAACCACGCGTTTTCCAAAGCGTTTTGCATTCTCATTTTATAAATCATCTCATCTAATCTTTTTTCCACACATAAACTCTTATTTCTGAATATCATTCAGTTCCAAATCCTAAACTTTAATTCGGAAACCTTCAAGAATCATTCCGAAAAATTCGGGATATTACATTAACATCCCTGTATTTTGTTTTATTTATTTTTTTTCTACATCCTTTTTTTTTTTTTTCCTTCTTTGCACTTTGTGTAGTTCATATGATGTCCTAATTGATCCTAAATGAATTTTGAATCCAAACATCCCACGTATAGACACACATGTACTTGATCTTCAAGGTTACAAGAGATAGAAAACTCAATTAAAATGGAGCTTGTATTTTTCCAGGAATTTTAGAGAATTCTTAAATCATCGCCATCTTATATATTTTTTTCATAATTTTATGTGAGAACCTAATTCTAGAAATTAAGATAGCTGAATAGGAAATTCAATTAGGATCTAAATTAACGAGAATTAAAAGGCGTTTTTAGGATCTAATCACTACATTTGTGCTATTTTCTTTTGTCATTTTTTTTTAAATTTTTTTTCACTTGATTATCATTTTTTTGCTTTTTGTAAGTAAGGTCATTTGCATATTTAAATTTCATCATATAATCTACATGTAGGTTGCATGAAATATCGATCTCGATTATCAGTCAAAATAACCGATAACTAAAATGAAACCTACTAACCGAGATGAAAATCCAGTTGATCAGGTAAAACATAAGTCATAGCATATTGATCTTAATCATCCTAAGACATTCAGAGAATACTTGAATCCCACTATGACAGGATCACCATCTTGTATTTTTTCCCCCAGATGCATCACATTTCAATTTCAAACTAGGTATCATCTAACTTGTACCCACATTCCACAGTCTAGAACCAAAAAACTCTTATCAACACTTAAGGGAATTAGAAGAGGTGTGTAATATTTGCACAAATAAAAAATTATAGCATGAATATAATTCGACTCATATTTTTTCCCTTTGCTCTAAAGGATAAAGCTAAAAATTGGCTGCATAACCTTAGGTCAGGATCTATCAGAATATGGGATGATTTGAAAGAATAATTTCTGAAAATTTCTTCCCTCAGTAATGGACAAACTCCTTTAAGAGGAGAATCACAATATTCACACAAGGGTCGAGGGAAACATTTTACCAATATTGGGAGAGATTTAAAGAAATGATAAATGTTTGCCCACATCATGAGTTTGAAACATGGATGTCGGTTTCCGACTTCTACGAGAGTTTAACACCCCAAGGTAGACAAATAGTGGAAATGATGTATAATGGTGAATTTAGGGATAAAAGACTCAGATATAGAATTGACGGATTCAGATATCGTGTGCACACACAGTTCAAGACTAGGGATGACAGATGCCCCTAAATCCTAGATTTAGAGTCTGGAGGGTAGCATAGATACATACCCCCGGCTCTAAATGTGGCTTGGGGAATGACGACACGTAGCGCCCCAAGACCATCAGATTTCAGGGCTAGAGGGACGATGATACGTAACGCCCCAAGACCCTAATTTCAAGGACATATAGTGGCATGCTTTGGGGGACGACGATACGTAACGCCCCAATGTCATGGATTTGCACTCCTGGCTCTAGTTAAGCGTATGAGGAGACAACAATACGTAACGCCCCCATGCGTCAAGTTTTTCAGAGACAGATATTTCAGTAATAGTTTTCAGAGACAAATTTGTAGAGAAAAGATTTTCAAAAAATGGACTTTTTAGAAAACAATTTTCAGAGACAAGTTTTCTAGAGAAATGATTTTCGAAATAGACAAGAGTTATAAAAGAATTTTCAAGAACGCTCAGTTTTTTAGAAATGATTCAGAGATTTCCAAACTGAGAAGAGTTTTCAGAAGAATCAGGTTTCTTAAAGTGATTTTCAACTCCAGAACTATGATATTTCAATTAAATATTTCAGTTTTAGATTTAACATGACTCACTCACACATCGTTCAAGCGATTTAACCCCCCCACCTCCTAGTTTCTTTCTTTATTTTGCAAGTTTACTCAGAGGACGAGCTTGGGAGGATGGATACTGATGGCAGTCACTAGGGTGTTCGGTCCACCAGGTCAAGTCGGAGATAAGGTTCAATCAAGTTAAGTAAAGTCCAGTTTCAGATATATGTATAGTAAAGTTTTATATAAGAAATTGTGTACAGAGTAGTCAAGATAATTGATTTTGATGTTCAATTTTTGGTGTACAGTTATAAATTTATGTTATGGATTTGGGCAATGGTCCCATATATGAGATTATGTTTAAGAAAAAAGTATCAGTGTTGTTCATAGTTAGAAAGTCAGAGGCTCAGAGGGATAGTACGACCTATTCCCTGCCGGTAGCATCTTCCGGATTGGGGATGTTACAAAGATGGTATCAGAGCATGGTATAGGGAGTCAGTGACTGCAGTGGGTAGAGTGTTGGGGTATTGTATATACAGTATGTCCGGGATACCCGTATACGAGGTACTACCTCTCATGTATCTTATCCTCGAGTACGTCCTCAAGTTATAGACATGTTAGTGAGCATTCCCAAAGTTATTTGAATTCTCTTCCTAACAAAGTAACCATAACCCTTGCTCTAGTTAAGAATCATTATGTAATCCTCCTGGTTTACTTCCAAAATTTTAGAACAAACTTTGATACTAGATAATAAAGATCCAAGAGTATCTACCCAAGAGAGTAAAAAAGAGAAAGAGAAAGCTAGAAGAAAAGTAAGGAATGATGTGTAGATGCCTAAGTAATTAGAGGTAAGAAAAGGTAGGGATACATAATTAGATAGATAAGAAAGTGTTAGACTTATAGTAGAAATGAAAATAGAATAAGTCCGAGCGATAGTGAAATGTCGAGTAGACCTAAGTGAGGTTTCTTCCCTCCAAGTAAGATTATTTTCCTTCTCAGAAAATTTCTTCAGGCCGATTCAATAACCTTCGAGTACCTCATATAAATAGCCAGTTCCCCGAGTAACGCAGGATAGCCAGAAAGATAAAAGAAGCCAGAAATTAGGATTATATGTGGGAGTTCCAATAGACAAGAGATGCTAAAAGGATATAGAGATTCTAGATCCCCAAACCCAGACCCGTAAGCAAACAAATGAAAGGCATAAGGAAAGATGATTATTTGGCTTAGCCAATGAACCTGACAGAGACACGACCCTAAGTTACCCAAATTCTCTGTGATATCGATTATGAGAGCTGTCTTGGCGGAGCCTATCTCATACCTACCTTACCTGAATGATAGACTCTACCATGACACATAGTACCATAACAAAGACAACAACATACGTGGAGACGTGAAACTCCTACCCCATCTTTCACTAGCATATATAAGGGTAACCGTAAGGAAGTCTGACAATGGCATCTACTAAGCAAGAAACAGATAATGTAGAAACCCATAGATCAAACCAATGCCAGTGGAAGTTCAAGAATCTAGGCAAGTCAGCACGAGGCTTGCAGTACTAGTAGAAGTCAACAAAATAGACCAAATAAAGTAGAAACCCATAGATCAGACCAATGCCAGTGGAAGTTCACGTAGGTTCAAAAAGGACAGACCCGGAAGAAATGAGATATTCAAAAGTTAACAGGAGTACCGATACGAACAATAAGAATTAAAAAGACATAACTGTAAAGTATAGCAAGAGTAAAAGGTAGGGGGTCTAGAAAGCGGCCCATAAGAATGAACCACTAAATATCCTCGGCAGTACGGCTTGGAGCCAAGAGATAGGATATGGAAATAGTAAAGAAGGATGCGGGAAGTAATAAGGAAGTCCAGTGCATATAGACACATAGATAACGTAGCACGAAAGTAGTAACATAAACAGAAGCCTCAGTATAGTTGATAAGAGTTGTGGAGAGCTTAAGACTTGGAGTAGTTTATGCGGATTCTAACAGTATGAGCGATAACTTCTTTGACGAGTAGTTCCAACCCCAGTAAGTGTTTAGACACCTAATTAGACCATCGTTGGGCTTAGACAATTAATAAAAATGGGTATTCTCATATCTCCTAGGAAATCAGGTATTTACCCCAAAAATTAGAGCTTAGCAAGGACTTGAACAAGTAAAAAAGAGCATCAGGCAGGATAGACAGATAATGAGTTGGCAAGACAGCCAACCAAAGAAGCTCAACATGACCTAGATATGGATCATGAGGTAGTAATGTCTTGTATGAGATAAAGTGATTGTGATTTAGAAGGGACGACATGCCCTATTGTAGAACTGAAAACCTTCAATGGAGTAGAGGCTCGAAAGAGTAAGGAACCAGAGTATGTGACGTATATAATGACTCTCAGAAGTAAAGCATATGATTCATATAGAACTCTTCACCGTACTAGAGAATGAAAAATTAGTAAGAGAGTAACACCCGAACCAGAAGCATTAGTAGTAATACTTTAACCCGTCATAAATGATGGAGCTTCCAAAGAAAAAAAAAGACGTAAGGGGTTCAAGGAACTGAGATGAGAAGGAATAAAAGAGGATGTATGGTAGGGTTTTCAGAGAGCATGAATCTTAAAGAGGTTCTCAGTAAGAGGTAGTATGACTAATAGTCAGAAATGAATCAGAAGTAAAGTTGGAAGAGGAAATTCATATAGATCCTAGCAGAAGTACCTAGGGTGGGAGCCAACACCAGATAGGAAAACTATGGAGTCATAGGCTGATAGATGAGCAACATGTGCAACTACAACACGGGCAGCTGGTGAAGTCACCACAACCGGAAAGACTTCAGGACTAATTCCCCACCCTTCCAACCCTCGTTAAACAACAACTGTAGAGATGAACCTCGATGTTGTCCCTAAGAAATTCCCAAAAAATAGATGAATCTGTGAGGGATACCAATGCATAGATCTTTTAAGTTGCAGGTATAGAATAAAGCAGGAAAGAAGATGAAAGGAACACTGACCGGCGTAAACACACACGTATAACGCAAGCGCACGTATCATTCAAGTAGTATAAAAATATCGATCCCACGAGGACTTAATATCTAAACTATTAATTTTATGAGGTCAAATGATTACTAGTATCTAACAGGTTGTTTGATTGATTTGAAATGGTGACGATTCTAAATTTAAAAACAAGTAAATAAAATTATTCGAAAGTAGATTTTAAGAAAATTCAATATTAAAACTATCTAGGGTTGTGATTTATTCAAATATCATTTTAAAGATGAAGTGGTTATTTTAAAGTTGGGTAATATATTGATTTATTAACCTGGAACACTAAATTATGTGTAAGCCTATGTCGATGGTCAGACACAAATACCCAGTTTAACCCAATTGAACCATATGCCTATGTCAACCAAATTATCTGGATTCATTAAGTTTAAGTTCCAATTATGGCTACCCCCGCCCGACAGGTATATGTCTATCCTGTAAGGAAATCTATTAAATGGTTATCTATCCTCAAGGAAGATCGTGGGCTATTAAGTCTAAGGCTAAAACCTAAAATCCCTATGTCTAGTTCATTTAGATTTACCAGATCAATTTTATTAGTGGCCAGTTAATAAAAAGCATTAAGATTAAGACTCAATAAATAAATCTTTATATTACCCAAACTATAATCTATAGCCGACGAACCAGAGCATGCCACGTCGATAGAAGGGCATTTTGGTAATTTTGGCACGTCGCGGCGCACAAGCCTTTGGCGTCGCGACGCCTAACATGCGCTGAACAGTGATAACGTGCGCCGGGTCCATAAATCAGAATCTGAGAAAATTTGACTTTGCTAACGTGCGCCGTGCCACGTGTCACCATCACAGCCGATCTGCTAACATGCGCTGTGCCACGTGTCATCATCCTACGGTGTCGACATTCACTATCACCATGTGT
This sequence comes from Zanthoxylum bungeanum, assembly GCA_019454045.1. Lineage (NCBI taxonomy): Eukaryota > Viridiplantae > Streptophyta > Magnoliopsida > Sapindales > Rutaceae > Zanthoxylum > Zanthoxylum bungeanum. The sequence continues at coordinate 20,281 of SKCR01048372.1, read as the reverse complement.
CACCATGTGTCACTCCATGTCATTGCCATATCATCGTCCACATCACCAGGTTGACCGAGTCAACATGCCACCTCACTGCCACGTCATCATTAACCAATCACAGCGTGCACGTGTCGCAATTCTATGGTGCCGACAGTCAAATTACCATGTCGGCATCAATTATTGGCTCTCTTATCCCATCTTACACGTGGCGGATAAGAATCTGAATCGACCAATCAGAAGCTGCCACGTGTCACAATAATTGAGCCCCAACCACCTTGCCACGTGTCACCTTATCACCTTATCCAGAATCTGCAGCCGACGAACCAGAGCGTGCCACGTCGACAGAAGCTGGCGTAGCGACGCCAAAGGCCTTGGCGTCGCGACGCTGGAACCCCACCGAGGCTTATAAATTGAGCTCGAGATTTCAGTTTCAGTTGTACCACTCTCTCTCATCTATTTGATGTAAAGAGAGAGTTTCTCTCTCTAGTTTCTTTTAGTTTTTAGTTTTGTAAGGTAAAAGGAATTACGTTTACTACTTACTAATTTAGATATCTCCCATAATATAATATATAAACTTGTGATAACATTACCAACCAGCCATATAAGCGGTATCCTGATTAAGTCAAATTAAGTCCAACCAGCCATTAAGGCGGAACCAAAATAACCCGACTATATGGCAGTTGGATTACCTGCATGATTGCCTCCCCGCTAGCGCTAATTTTTTAGTCTTCAGCCAGACGTGACTGAACCATAGTCAAGGAGGTTCAGCGTTGTTTTGATGTCCGATTAAAGACAATTCCATGAGCGTTGCTTTTGAATGGTCTTTTCCAACGATAAGGAGCAGAAAAAAATTTTGTCCTATTATGTTTGTGCACATTTTTTATCTTTGTTGTCTGCAGTGATTCCTGAAAAAAAAAGATAGAAATTAGGAAGTCTCGTATTGATTGACCGGCGTAAACACACATATAACGCAAGCGCACGTATCGTTCAAGTAGTATAAAAATATCGATCCCATGAGGACGTAATATCTAATCTATTAATTTTATGAGGTCAAATGATTACTAGTATCTAACAGGTTGATTGATTGATTTGAAATGGTGACGATTCTAAATTTAAAAAACAAGTAAATAAAATTGTTCAAAAGTAGGTTTTAAGAAAATTCATATTAAAAACTATCTAGGGTTGTGATTTCTTCCAATATCATTTTAACGATGAAGTGGTTATCTTAAAGTTGGGTAATATATGATTTATTAACCTGGAACACTAAATTATGTATAAGCCTCTGTCGATGGTCAGACACAAATACCCAGTTTAACCCAATTGAACCATATGTCTATGTCAACCAAATTATCTGGATTCATTAAGTTTAAGTTCCAATTATGGCTACCCCCCGCCGACAGGTATATTCTATCCTGTAAGGAAATCTATTAAAGGGTTATCTATCCTCAAGGAAGATCGTGGGCTATTGAGTCTAAGGCTGAAACCTAAAATCCCTATGTCTAGTCATTTTAGATTTACCAAATCAATTTTATTAATGGCCAGTTAATGAAAAAGATAAGATTAAGACTCAATAAATAAATCTTTATATTACCCAACTATAATCTAACCCCTTATAAAACGGTGATATTAAAAGTCATCACAACCCCAGATAACTAATTTAGTTACAACACATAACTAGGCTAGTAAAAACTTGAAAATAAAAGACATAAAGTAAAAATGCGGTAAAGTAAATAGTGAAAAGTAAATTACAATAAAATAAAATGCTAAGGTAAAAGGAATTACTTTTACTACTACTAATTTAGATATCTCCCATAATATAATATATAAACTTGTGATAACATTACCCACCAGCCATATAGGTGGTATCCTGATTAAGTCAAATTAAGTCCAACCAGCCATTAAGGCGGTAAAAAGATTTAGTCCATGAACCTGCCATATAGGCGGTAAGAAAGTTTAATTACCAACCGACCAATCTGGCGGTATCTTTTTTTAAGTCAATATTTTAAATAGTGAATATATTATATTTAAGGGAGATTAATCTAAATAGCAATAGTAAAAAAAATTACCTTTCACCTAGCTGGGGAAGTTACCTCCTCATGGTAAATAGTAAAAACTGTAAAAAGTAAAAACAGTAAATTACTATTATTAAAAAACGTAATTAAAATTAATTACAAAACTAAAAAAACTAAAACTAAAAATTAAAAGAAAGTAGAGAGAGAAACTCTCTCTTTACATCAAAGAGATGAGAGAGAGTGGTGAAAATAAACTGAAATTTGAAGCTCTATTTATAGGCCCGGTAGGATTTCCAGCGTCGCGACGCCAGGGCCTTTGGCGTCGCTACGCCAGCTTCTGTCGACGTGGAACGCTCTGGTTCGTCGGTTTGCAGATTCTGGATAAGCTGATAAGGTGACACGTGGCGAGGTGGTTGGCTTCAATTATTGTGACACGTGGCGGCTTCTGATTGGTCGATGAGATTCTTATCCGCCACGTGTCAGATAAGGATTAGATACTCAATGATTGATTGTGTGACTGGGCGGTGACGTGGCGACACGTGGGAAAGAGACTGTCGGCACCGTAGGATTGCGACACGTGGCACTTCCTGATTGGCTGATGATGACGTGGCGGTGAGGTGGCAGTTTGACTTGGTCACCCTGGTGATGTGGCTGATGACGTGGAGTGAAACGTGGAGTGACACGTGGTACACGTGGCGATGATGACTGTCGGCACCGTAGGATGCTGACACGTGGCACGACGCATGTTAGCATATCGGCTGTGATGGTGACACGTGACACGGCGCACGTTAGCAAAGTCAAAATTTTCTTAGATTCTGATTTGGGGACCTGGCGTACGTTAGCACTGTTCGGCGCACGTTAGGCGTCGCGACGCGATAATTTACCAAAATGCCCTTTTCGTCCAATTTTCACTGTTTTGGCCTAAATCACCTCCAGAATGTCCTGAAACTTTATTTATCTAAAAATAACACAAAACACATCAAAATATTCGTAAAACTCAAGAAACTATACAAAATATTAGGTTAAATGAGTGGGAAATAGTGATAGATTTACCACTCATCACACCCCAAACCTAACATTTTGCTAGTCCTCGAGCAAAACATAAAAAACATAAATAAATTAACTAAGCCACTTTCGTAGGGATCACGGTTGCATTTAGCGTATGCAACAAGCCTTTAAACCCCTAGGTGTCCCTAGTGGACGAGTTGTAGTCTCGTGAGGGTTTACAGCAATGATACCCACAAACATTTACAAAAGTAAAAAGGTAGTAAAACTAATGCACACAAAAGCAAAAAGACAAGCGAAAAGAGAATAAAGATGTTAGTGACTAATCAGGTGAAACTTCTACTCCAAGTTACTAGTTGTTTGTTTTTCTTCTAAATTACTGAATAAGTAAATTCTCCGATTATTTTACCATTCTTCATATACATAGCCAACAAAATATTAAACAACTTATTTTTGCCCACAACAGTCATAAGTGCAGTTGATAAGAGAGTAATATTTTTGTCCTAAAGTTCTATCAGATTTACACCTTTTTGTAGCAATGGAATAATTTTTTCTCATTTTTCTGATTTTTTCTTGATTTTTCTCTATTTTATTTATATACAATATCTTCCGTCTATGTAGCGAGTGTTGGGTCGGTGACTCCCAAACCAGTTGGCTTTAGGGCACCAGGTGTTAAGACACCCCTACGGACTTAATTACTCAGACTTCAGATATATATATTTTTGCAGCATCTTCGATCCATGTAACGAGCTTGGGCCAGTGACTCCCAAACCAGTTGCTTTAGGGCACTAGGTGTTAAAACACCTTACAGACTTAATAACTCGGATCTCAGACGTTTTTTTTTTTTTTTAACTCCAATGCTTTTTGATATGCTTCCTCCAATTAAACTAGAGCACTGAATATTACAAACTTTTCAATTTTAACTCATGTCCGTATGTTACTATATATGTTGATAAATATGTGTCAACTGAGTATGAAGATCCATTTTAGTCCGTTTAAGGAGAATTCACAAATTAAATAATTCAAAATGAAATAAACAAAAATTAACTTGTTTCGAAATAGGTTTGAGATACGTCTCAGGAGTGGAAACTCCTTACTCAGCTATCTCTTACCAATTTCCTTTTTAGTCAAAATAAAAACACAAAAACACAAAAATTTTTGTAATTTTTGAAAATTTTTTAATTTTTTGTATTTTTTCAAAATTTTGACGAAAAATTGGACTAAAATAAAAATAACACACAAACTAAAGATAAGGTACTGATCAACTAATTCCCTCCCCCAAACCTAAATGAGACATTGTCCCCAATGTCTTAAACAGTAAATGAGAGTTAAGAAGGTCGTACCTGGTTAGCTGAAATCTACAGGAAATTAAAGGTTAAGATCCAGATTAATCCGACGCCTCTTACCACGATCGTCCTCGGACCAATTTATCTTTGAAAGGATAGGGTCAACTTGTGGTTCATAGGCTATGAGTTGGTCTATTAGATCCGGAGCAGTTCTGGCAGTAAAGAGGAGTTCTTTCAAAGGTTTTGACACGAACCCATTTCTCCGAGCATCATCAAGAAACACACAAAGAAAATCATAAAATCCATCAACATTAACAGTCCAAGCGGTTTCTGGTGTATGTTCAGGTTCGCCCAAGATAGAACTAAAAATTTCCTCCAATGTACCCAAGCCACCTGGCAAAGCGATAAAAGCATCAGCACGGTTAATCATTTCTACCAGTCGTTCAGACATACCTGGCACGATCAGTTCCTCTCCGTTTGATGATCCAATAAGATTTGCCTCTGCCAAGGGTTTTGGGATGATTCCCAAAACATGACTGCCTCCTTCCTGTACAGCCTTTGAAACGATCCCCATAAGTCCGAGATTGCCTCCGCCATATATTAAGTGCATATTCCTTGCAGCTAAGACTCGACCCAATTCTGTGCTGCTTCTACGTATTGTGGTTTAGTACCAACACTACTACAGCAAAACACAGATATTTTCAACTCGTCTTCTTGAAGTGGCTTCCATGTTTTTACTCTGGATGTTTCAAAAGTGCAATGATGGTTGAATTTATAGTACCTGAAAAGGGTGAGTAAAAATAGCACAAGTATCTTCCAGAGGACGATTAGTAGCGAAATAATATCGTGATAGTCAAAAAGGTCTGGATCCTGTCGGAGAAAATTAAAAGAAAACAACAAAACAAATCACAATTATTAAGAAAAGACAAAGAGATATAATATTTACAAGAAAAGTAACGGCTTGATTGACGTCTATGCGTCAGGGACAAGCTTCCCATCCAATTTTCTTATAAATTGGCAAAATGGTCTTTTTGAGTCAGATTCCCGAGACTTAACAGTTGTCTTTCCTTTTGGAATTGTGCATATAACATGCGAATTTCATGATACACACATCCACTGGGATGCGTCTCAAGAGTTTTAGATATGTCATCCAAAGACTCCTTACTCAAGCCATCCCTAATGAAGTAATCTTATCTTCGCGGTTATCGGACACCATTCCTAAAGAACGACAACGAGTATTACAAAATATGCGAGCACATTTATAACAAACACACATTCTTTTGGCTCTTCTCTTTTTAGCATATGTGCTCTTTCCTAAGCCAGGCAGATGTGAAATAAAAAGGTCAGAAGACTCACCTGCCAATCGGACCCGTGCTTTAATTAACCAACGAATGTCAGTAGGAATACCTTTGATCATCAGTAGTCTCATCCGTTCTAAGCGAGCTTTGTAAACTTTCATCAGAGATTTTTGAGGGAGAGAAGGAAATTGCTTGTGAAGATTTGTGAGAGCTTCTTCCATTGAAATGACTAAACCTGCAAAAATTAAACACACAAAAATAAAACACACCAAATCACAATATATACAACAATTGCATGGGTTGCCTCCCTGCTAGCGCTAAGTTTAAAGTCGTCAGCCAGACTTGACTTCTCGAACGTTAAGCTGGATCTGAAAGTGTAACACTTTCTTTTTGTCGCTCAAATGATTCTCCCCAGTAGTGCTTGACACGCTTGTTTTTAACCTTGAAAGTTTTGTTAGCGTCAGGATCATGTATCTCAACGGCTCTATTTGGTAAAACTTTGGTGATCACAAATGGACCTGACCACCGTGATTTTGGCTTCCATGGGAAGAATTTCACCCTTGATTTGTTTAACAGTACCTTCTGCCCTGGTTCCAGTTGTATGCGCACTAACTTTCATCATGTCTTTTCTTGCCTTTTCTTTGTACAATTTGGCATCCTCAAAAGGCTGATTGTGAAATTCCTCCAATTCGTTGAGCGGGTGGAACTTTTTCTCTTCTGTTGCTTGTAGTGCAAGAATTGGCTCCTTCAGTACAAAAGACGCTTTATCTTTAGGCTCCACAGGCAATTGACATGTTTTAAGTTTGTCAGTAGAACTTTGCTTTGCATTGGAGTTCTGAATGGTACTGTGTATCACATCAAGTTTGAAACATTCCTCTTTTTCATCATCCGGGAAATTCATGGCCTTGAAAACATTGAATGTTACTTCTTGGTCCTGTACCCTCATGGTTAATTCTCTTTTTTGTACATCAATAATGGTTCGACCTGTAGCCAAGAATGGTCTCCCAAGGATGATTGGCACGTCTGCGTCTTCCTCCATATCAAGGACAATAAAATCTGCTGGGAAAATGAATTTGTCAACCTTGACCAGCACATCCTCAACTACGCCTCTTGGAAATACGAGCGTTCTATCAGCAAGTTGCAGTGAGACTGAAGTTGGCATTGTTTCTCCAATCTGTAATTTCCTGAAAATAGAAAAAGCATCAAGTTAACACTCGCACCTAAATCACACAAAGCCTTACCAAAGTTATGTTCTCCTATGACGCAAGGAACAGTGAAACTGCCAGGATCTTTCAACTTCGGGGGAAGTTTCCTCTGAATGATGGCACTGCATTCTTCTGTTAATGCTACTGTCTCGTAATCTCCCAATCTCCGTTTTCGTGAAAGAATATCTTTCATGAATTTGGCATAGGTGGGCATTTGTTCCAACGCTTCTGCAAATGGAATGTTGATATGCAGCTTTTTGAAGATCTCCAGGAACCGAGAAAACTGCTTGTCCAATTTGTTCTTCTGAAGACGTTGAGGAAAAGGTGGAGGTGGAATGATCTGTTCTTTTTCCTCCATCTGTTGCTTTGTTTCTTTTGGAACTTCCTCAGCAGTTGTTTTGGCTCCAACATCTTTGTTGATTTCAGTACCGCTTTTTAACATGATGGCATGACATTGCTCCTTCCCATGTTTCTTGGATTTGGCTCTGTGTTGCTAGGAAGGGTACCTGGCGGTCTGTAACTCTGAGCATTTGCAGTTGTCCCATTTGATTCTCCAGTCTTAGTGCTTTAATAGAAGCAGATTGACTTTGAATTAATGCTGCTTGGGATTGAAACATAGCATCATATTGCTGCTTGAGAGTCGTGTTTTGCTTCTATCTTTTTCAAGTGGGTCAACACTTCTGTTATTCCTGATTCATTTGCCTGCTCTGGCTTTTTTCTGTTGCTGGAATTCAGGTGGTGGATAGTTCTGCTGTTGGCCTGAATTTTGCTCCATGAAAAATTGGGATGATTCCTCCACCCTGGGTTGTAGGTGTTGGAATATGGATTGTTCCCCTGTCTGTTGAAATTGTTGACAAAATTCACCGTTTCTTCAAGTTGGTTCGACTCTGGTGCTCCTCCATATGGTGAACTTGTGGATCCAGTGGTAAGAGTCTCCATAAATTTGCATATCTGATCAGCTTGGCGTTGACTGCTGTATTGGCTCCACTTTCATAAATTCCTGCAATTCTTTGGATCATGCTCCTTTCTGTTGGCCACAAGGAATTGTTGTTGGCCATTTCTTCGATTAGGTCCCAGGCTTGATCTTCTCCTTTTGCCATCAAGGCTCCTCCAGCAGCAGCATCGATTGTGGTTCTCATTATTCCAGAAAGCCCATTATAGAATGTTTGACTTGAAGCCATTTTGGAATCTCATGGTGAGGACATTTCCGGAGCAAATCTTTGTACCTTTCCCAAGCTTCGCAGAGGGATTCTGAATCTTGTTGTACAAAGGATGTGATGTCATTCCTCAGCTTTCTGGTTCTGGCTGGTGGAAAGTACTTTGCAAGAAATTTGGTGGCTAAAGTGTTCCAAGTTGTGATAGAACCTGCTGGTAGTGAATGTAGCCAAGCTTTAGCTCTGTCCTTTAAGGAATATGGAAAAACTCGCAGTCTCATTGCTTCTTCCGCTTCTCGGTTGTAATTAAAAGTGCCGCAAACTTCCAGGAAGTTGCTGATGTGGGCATTAGGATCTTCAGTTGCATTCCCCCCAAACTGAACTGACTGCTGAATCATCTGAATGCATGTTTTGATGTCACACGCATTTGCTGGTAAGGGAGGAAGTACAATACAGGAAATGAGTCTGTCAACCACCGGAATGGTTCTGTCTCGAATGGGAATTGGTGGTGCAACGTTCAAAGGTTCAGGTTCCATGTTGACTAAAGCTTCTTGGCCTTCTCGCCTTTCCCTTCTCAATTGTCTGATGGTTCTTTCAATTTCTGGGTCAAGCGGTCGGAGTTCAAAGCTTCTGGTTCGTCTCATGAAGTTTCTGAGAACCTGAAACAACAAGAAAACAAAACAATAAGTAAAAAGAAATTAGATACAAGTAACGTATCTAACCCCTAAACTAATAGTAAAAGATAAATAAGTCCCCGGCAACGGCGCCAAAAACTTGACCGGCGTAAACACACACGTATAACGCAAGCGCACGTATCGTTCAAGTAGTATAAAAATATCGATCCCACGAGGACTTAATATCTAATCTATTAATTTTATGAGGTCAAATGATTACTAGTATCTAACAGGTTGATTGATTGATTTGAAATGGTGACGATTCTAAATTTAAAAGCAAGTAAATAAAATTGTCGAAAATAGGTTTTAAGAAAATTCAATATTAAAAACTATCTAGGGTTGTGATTTCTTCCAATATCATTTTAAAGATGAAGTGGTTATCTTAAAGTTGGGTAATATATTGATTTATTAACCTGGACACACTAATTATGTGTAAGCCTCTGTCGATGGTCAGACACAAATACCCAGTTTAACCCAATTGAACCATATGTCTATGTCAACCAAATTATCTGGATTCATTAAGTTTAAGTTCCAATTATGGCTACCCCCGCCCGACAGGTATATTCCTATCCTGTAAGGAAATCTATTAAAGGGTTATCTATCCTCAAGGAAGATCGTGGGCTATTGAGTCTAAGGCTGAAACCTAAAATCCCTATGTCTAGTTCATTTTAGATTTACCAGATCAATTTTATTAATGGCCAGTTAATGAAAAAGCATTAAGATTAAGACTCAATAAATAAATCTTTATATTACCCAAGCTATAATCTAACCCCTTATAAAACGGTGATATTAAAAGTCATCACAACCCCAGATAACTAATTTAGTTACAACACATAACTAGGGCTAGTAAAAACTTGAAAATAAAAGACATAAAGTAAAAATGCGGTAAAGTAAATACTGAAAAGTAAATTACAATAAAATAAAATGCTAAGGTAAAAGGAATTACTTTTACTACTACTAATTTAGATATCTCCCATAATATAATATATAAACTTGTGATAACATTACCAACCAGCCATATAGGCGGTATCCTGATTAAGTCAAATTAAGTCCAACCAGCCATTAAGGCGGTAAAAAGATTTGTCCATGAACCTGCCATATAGGCGGTAAGAAAGTTTAATTACCAACCGACCAATCTGGCGGTATCCTTTAAGTCAATATTTTAAATAGTGAATATATTATATTAAGGGAGATTAATCTAAATAGCAATAGTAAAAGAATTACCTTTCACCCTAGCTGGGGAAGTTACCTCCTCATGGTAAATAGTAAAAACTGTAAAAAGTAAAAAACAAGTAAATTACTATTATTACAAAACGTAATTAAATTAATTACAAAACTAAAACTAAAAAAACTAAAAATTAAAAAAGTAGAGAGAGAAACTCTCTCTTTACATCAAAGAGATGAGAGAGAGTGGTGCAACTAAAACTGAAATTGGAAGCTCTATTTATAGGCCCGGTAGGCTTCCAGCGTCGCTACGCCAGCTTCTGTCGACGTGGCACGCTCTGGTTCGTCGGTTTGCAGATTCTGGATAAGCTGATAAGGTGACACGTGGCGAGGTGGTTGGGCTTCAATTATTGTGACACGTGGCGGCTTCTGATTGGTCGATGAGATTCTTATCCGCCACGTGTCAGATAAGGATTATATACTCAATGATTGATGCGGACGTGGCGGTGACGTGGCGACACGTGGGAAAGAGACTGTCGGCACCGTAGGATTGCGACACGTGGCACTTCCTGATTGGCTGATGATGACGTGGCGGTGAGGTGGCAGTTTGACTTGGTCAACCTGGTGATGTGGCTGATGACGTGGATGAAACGTGGAGTGACACGTGGCACACGTGGCGATGATGACTGTCGGCACCTTAGGATGCTGACACGTGGCACGGCGTATGTTAGCATATCGGATGTGATGGTGACACGTGGCACGGCGCACGTTAGCAAAGTCAAACTTTTCTCAGATTCTGATTTGGGGACCCGGCGCACTTTAGCACTGTTCGGCGCACGTTAGGCGTCGTGACACTGAAGGTCCTGGCGTCGCGATGCAGGAATTTACCAAAATGCCCTTTTCGTCCAATTTTCAATGTTTTGGCCCAAATCACCTCCAGAATGTCATAAAACTTTATTTATCTACAAAATAACACAAAACACATCAAAATATTCGCAAAACTCAAGAAACTATACAAAATATTAGGTTAAATGAGTGGGAAATAGTGATAGATTTACCACTCATCAATGGTCTGCCTGGAATGGAAGTTCCATTTGTCAAGCTTCTGGTGATATCTTTGATTTTTACTCCCGATTACAGTGATGTTTTCTGAATGCCTGGATTTTTCAATTGGTCTGAAGTTGCTCCTCTATTTGCTCTGTTTCTGCTCCACCTTTTCTTTCACGATGAATTTTAAAATTTCGTATCCATTCTTTATCCGTCATCTGTGAAAATTTATGCTCCATAAGTATCTGCCTGAGGATGTAAAGATTTTTCTGACATAGGTTTCATCCTCTAATACGACTGGAATGGATGGTTCAGGTAGATCTTCATCAAAACTCATGGAAAAGCATGCTCCAAGATCTTCATTTTGAGGATTGAAAGTTTGATCCTCCGTTGTTGGTACAGTTTGTACAAATAGATCAGCTTCATCCTCGTCAGAGTTAGAATAATAAAAATCAATCGAGACTTTGCCGTTCGGGCTCCTGAACTGATACCTCTGGTTGTGATACTGCTCAGCCTCCTCCTCTGTTAGGTATCATTATGGATCTCTGGGTACTCGAAAGCTTTGTCAGTTTCATATGATAATTCTTCTTGAGGTACGAAGTTCTGGTTTTCTGTTAATTGTCTGATCTGATCTGTCATTCTCTGTATGGATTCTGTTTGACTCTGAATTTGTGCATCTAATTGAGCTTCCCTATCTTCGAGCCAAACATTGAGCATGTGAATCAACTGATCTTCCTCTGATGGTTCTGGTTCTTGATGAAAATCATAGGTGGATGGTGGATAAGATGGAAAATGTGATGGTTCTTCATACCATGAAGGATTTTGATAGCTCTGCCACCCTGGATTGTAGTTGTGCTCGCGATAATCTCTCGGGTGGTTACCATTACATATGTCATATCTCCCCATTACGTTCTGTTGAGCAAATGTAGTATTGCTTGGTTCTGGCATCCAATGATAGTCGTTGGGTTGTACAACATGCCTCAGAAAACCGGACTGTTGCTCCCAGATGTGGGGTGTATCTTCTTGTAAAGCACGTAATCTTTCAATCTCCCAATAATGTTCCATTTTTCAATCACCTGAAAAATAAAAGAAGGAAATAAAAATTACAGATAAAGAAAATTAGATACAATTAAATTAGATAGCTTCAAAATTAATAACTCAAGAAAAATAAGTCCCCGGCAACGGCGCCAAAAACTTGACCGGTGCTTACACACGCGTATAACGCAAGCGCACGTATCGTTCAAGTAGTATAAAAATATTGATCCCACGAGGACTTAATTCCTAATGTTATTATTAATTATTGATACTATTTATTTACAGGTATCTAATTATATGGAGAAGAGAATGATTGTTTGATTGGTTGAATGTGGTTTTCCTTAATTAAAATAAATAAAATAAACAAAAGAAAATACTAAGGAAAATAACAAAAGACTCAAAGATCTAGGGTTGTGAATAATTCTAATATCTTTTAAAAGATGAAGTGGTTATTTTATGTTTGTGTAATAAATCAGTTTACTAACCTGGAACACGAAATTATGAAAAAGCCTTTGTCGATGGTCAGACGCAAATACCCAGTTTAACCCAATTGAACCATATATCTATGTCAACCAAATTATATGGATTCATTAAGTTTAAGTTCCAATTATGGCTACCCCCGCCCGACAGGTATATGTCTATCCTGTAAGGAAATCTATTAAAGGGTTATCTATCTTCAAGGAAGATCATGGGCTATTAAGTCTAAGGCTGAAACCTAAAATCCTCATGTCTAGTTCATTTTAGATTTACCACATCAATCTTATTGGTGATCAGACAACAAGAAGCATTAAGCTTAAGACTTAATAAGTAAACCTTTAAATTACCCAAACTATAAAATAACCCCTTATAAATCGGTGATATTAGAATTCATCACAACCCCAGATAACTAACACATAACTAAGGCTAGTAAAAACTTAAATAAAATAAAATACATAAAGTAAAATACTGAAAAGTAAATGACGGAAAGTAAACGCTGAAATTAAATACTGAAAATTAAATGCTGAAAAGTAAATGCAGTAAAAGTACAATAAAAGAAAATGCTGAGGTAAAAGGATCCACTTTTATTACTTTTATTTTAGATATCTCCCTTAATATAATATATTAACTTTGCATGATAATTACCAACCATCCATATAGGCGGTATCCAGATTAAGTCAAATTAATAATTAATTACCAACCGACCAATATGGCGGTATCCACGTTAAGTTAGGTTTTAACTAGTTTATATATTATAATTAAGGGAGATTAATCTAAATATTAGTAATAAAAGTTTTACCTTTTACCCCAGCAAAGGGGAGTTACCTCATCATTACTGAAAAGTAAAAACTGAAAATTAAAGAAAGAAAAGTATTGTGTGTAAAAGTAAATTGCGGAAAGTAAAAAATGAAAAGTAAAGAAAAGAAAGTGTGAAAGCGGAAATTAATTACTGAAAGTTATAAATAAACAAATAAGATACAATCTTCTTAGTATTCTAAGGAATTCCTTAGAAGAAAGTATGAATTTACAAATGAAATGACTTGGTATTTACAGGCAAAATTTTGCCTCCAACAAATCATCCACCAAATCCATTATTAATTGCTCCACTAATTGCTCCACCAAATCCATTATTAATTGCTCCACTAATTTCTTATCATGTTTGGTGGTGATTTGATAATTTTTATTATTTATTTATTAATTTATTTTTTCGCTTTGAAAATGATTGAAATATACTTTAATAATTACACACAACATACTTCTGGATGGTTCATCAATTTCGGGCATGAAATCTTCAAAATTAGAAATTATTTTCTTTTTCAAAGTTGTAGATCTTTGAGTCTTCTTTAATCTGAAACTTGAATCAGCTCAATCCGATATCGGAGTAAAATGTTTTTCCCAAACTATGACAGATGCGCAAAACTAGAATTTCCAAAACTGCACTTCGTTAAAACGCCCTTTCAAGTTTCCAATCTCCAAAATTAACATGTCAAGTCCAATTTTTACCCTTATTTGACCCAAATTTCGTCCTAAATGATTTCATTATGTCCCAATATTATTTTATCTGCAAAATAAACTAAAACACATCAAAACGTTCATCAAACCCGAAAAACTAAATAAAATATTAAGTAAAATGGGTGGTAAATATTGATATATTTTCCGCTCATCAGATATGAAAACTTGTCCTAATTAAAAAAAAGGCCCAACAGGTTTAAACTTTTACAATAACATGGCTAAACAACTTCAAATGATAAGGGGCCCAAACACAAAATGGCCCATCGGCATTTTAGAAACTTTTGGCCCAATCGTCATAAGACATAAACTCGTCCCAGTTTAAATGGCCCAACAAGTTCACATCTCATGACAAGAAGTCAAACTGAATCCAAATGATGACGGTCCCAAACACAATAAAAAAGGGTGGCTTCTATAGGTCATACAACTATGGTTCACATGCGGGTTTATAGGGGTATAGACAAAGGCTCCCGCCGGCGAAGGATTGCCCACAACTAGGTCTCCCCACTCAAGGGTTCGAGCGACCAAGTGAGCGTACCTTTTTTATACCCTAAGGTACGTGCCAACGAGTGATGATATCATATAACGATCCGCCGCTTCGAGTGAAAATGACTTCTCGATACCTGAAGGACTGCCAAATGGATTTCTCTATTGAAGATTCCCCAGAGGGAGGGTGGAGCGAACTCTCTTAAATACCCTAGCCTCTTAGGCTCTTATCACCTTGGTGACAGGAATAAACAATAGATCCTCCAAATTAGTCCATCAAGGTAAGCTATGAGTAAATGATTATCTAGATGTCTTCACAAAATTTTCCTTTTGGCTACAAAAAGGTAGTGAATGAAGGAAGACACCAAATCATTACCTAGCTCTGACAATGCCTTTGGTTAAACCCCTTGGTTCCAACCTGCTTGTAGACATGGTTAACTAAAGAAAAAATCACAAACATTACAAGACATTATTTCGGGGCCGATTCTCTATCCCCAGTGGAGTCGCCAGACTGTAGGACACAGAAATCGGTGACGCTGTCCCGGGCTTACGGCCCGGTCGGGGGTACGGAGTAGCCCGCGGGGGACTAAACCGGAGAAATAAAATAGAGTCGCCACCCAGTGTAAACTGGGAAATGATTTAAGGCCGCACTCACCTCTCGCAAGGGAAGACCTCAAACCATTGGGTTCGAAATGGTCCCTTACTTATGCCAATTGTAATGAAAAGATTTGTGCAATAGTACAACCAAGTCTTACGCAAAATTCACATGCAACATTAACCAATATCTAAGTTTTCACACATAGGGGTAATCGAAATAAAAGCGAGCACGCAATCTCATGAACATATCAAATAGATAAATGCGGAAATATAAATAAATAATAACTATAACAGCATAAATATTAAAGAGAGATAATTAAGCATATGATGTAGAAAGGAACAACTAAAGAGAAAAGCATGCATGAAACATGATAAAGGAATCTGTCCAGTGTGTGCGCGTTCGAGTAGCGTTCGTAAACGCGTTCGAATGGTAAACAAAACGCATGCATTCGAGTAGCGTTCGGAAACGTATTCGAATGGGATAAGCCCGATTGTATGCGTTCGAGTAGCATTTGATAATGCGTTCGAACGGGCTGAGGTAGAATGTATATGTTCGTGTAGCGTTTGATAATGAGTTCGAACGAGATCACAAAAATGACATCTATAATCACATAAACACATGCATGAGTGTTTCCCCAAGCGGTACGTGGAGTTATATCCCAGGTACAGACCGTACTACCGTCCATTCGGATTTGGCTACAGAATTTACGTTTGGGTTTCCATCTGATATACCACGAGAAGTAACACTCAATCACTAACCCAATATTGACATACATGAAACATGATAATGCATATAACCATAAATAACCGAAGAGAAAAAAATGAATGCGGAATAATAAAACAACAATAAATGGAAATTAAATGCTAAATAATAAAGGACTAATGACGCGAAATAAATACGGAATAATAAATATGTGACCAAAGAATTTGACCGTTTTCAATGTAGGACTTTACATGCCTGGTTGGACGTATTCCAAGTCCGACCAAGCATGTCGTTTCCAGGACGACAAAATAAAATATAATAAAGGGTGCCCTCAGGTCTTACCTTTTAAGTCGCTTCTTGGAAGTACGTTACATGGTCGTTGGAAGGGTTAACACTCCGCAACTTTTCCGGTTCACTGGTTCAACATTTTCCTTCGTTGCCTCGCTATTTTGGGCTGCTGTTTTCTCTGTTTTCAGCTGTTTTTTTTTGCAATTTTTGCTGCTATTTTTGGACTGTTTAAGGGGTATTTTAGGGCTGCAGTTTGAGGTAATTTAAAGGTATTTTTGGGGTGTAGATTTCGGTGGTTTATGGGTGTGTTTAGGGGCTATTTTGCAATAGTTTAGGGGTGTGTTTAGGGACTGTGATTTTTGGTAATGCATGGCTGTTTCAAGGGCTGTGATTTGCGGTGATGGGGCTGCTGGTTGGGGGTGCTGTTTGTGATAATTCAAAGGCTGTTTAAGGGTCTGGTTTCGGTGATTAAGGGGGATATTTTGCTGGTTGTTGTTTTCAGTGAATGAGGTGTTTTGCTGGTTGCTGTAGGGGTGTGAAGCTTAGGGTTATTCTCCTATAGATTAAGGGTCTAGCCTTAGGGTTATTTTTTTTGTCTTTGGGCGTGAATGAGCTCTAATAATCTTAAGGTTTGGTTTGTGTGTCTTTTTATAAGAGTGGGTTAGGGTTTTCCTTGTATGGGTAGGAAATAAAGATTGTGTAATAATGGGAATATTTAATTAGTTTGTTATAAGGAAATGATCTATTCAATTTAAGAAGGTGATTTATTTTAGTTTAGGAAAGGGATTTACTTAATTTATGAAGGTGATTTAATTTGATTTATTTATTTAGGAAGGTGATTTATTTGATTTATTTAATTTAGAAAGGTGATTTGATTTGATTTATTTAATTTAGACATGTGTTTTATTTAGATTATGAAGGTGGTTTGTTTGGATTTTAACATGTGTTTAATGTGTTGAATATTTTTGGATGTGATTTGGTGGGCTTGGGCGAAATGGGCTTTAGATGGGTGCGGGGGTTTTGGGTCGAGGCTTAATATTTTAAAATAGAGATTAATCGAGAAAACTCGAGGCCAAATAGCGAGTTAAATTTGTTGATGTATTTATTTCTTGAATTTTTCCCTTCTGACGTTTGTTTCCCGCGACTTCCGCAACTTAAAGGGTAGTGCCTCCATACGAGGCTCATCACTGGGCTTCATGCAAAAATGTAGTGTCTACACGTGCCATCTGCCAGTTGAGCTTGAATATAAGGCGTACTGGGCACTGAATAATTTGAATCTTGATCCACAAGCTGCAGGAGAAAAACGGCTCCACCAACTCAACGAATTGGAGGAATTTCACCTACAAGCTTATGAGAATGCCAGAATATACAAAGAAAAGACGAAGAAATGGCATGATAAAAAAATTGTACGCAGACAACTGGAGCCAAGGCATCAGGTGTTGTTATACGATTCACGGTTGAAACTATTCCCTAGAAAACTGAAATCAAAATGTTCAGGTCCATTTGTGATTACTCTTAGCATACGGAATTATTGAGATATACAACCCCAAGTCTAACAATACATTCAAAGTTAACAGCCAGCGTGCCAAGCACTACTGGGGAGATTCAATTGAGCGACAAAAAGAAAGTGTCACACTTTCAGATCCAACCTAACATTCGGTCAGTCATCTCTAGCTGATGACGTTAAACTTAGCGCTAGCTGAGAGGCAACCCATATAATTTTTGTATATATTCAGATTTGGTGTGTTTTATTTTTGTGTGTTTAATTTTGTTGGTAAAGTCACATTTCTGGATGGAAGAAGCTCTCACAGATCTTCACAAGAAATTTCCTTCTCTCTCTCAAAACTCTCTGATGAAAGTTTACAAAGCTCACTTGGAACGGATGAGACTACTGATGATCAAAGGTATTCCTACTGACATTCGTTGGATTATTGAAGCACGGGTCTAATTGGCAGGTGAGTGTAGGCATTGCATTTTCGCATGTGAAACCCGATGATGAGTCTCAATTGGAGGCACTACCTTTTTAGCTAAGGATATTGCGGGAAACAGAGGTCGGAAGGGGAAATTCGGAATAAGTATGTCATCAAGTTCATTCCACAAGTTCACTGTCTTCGTTGGTGCTGCGTTCGTTACTTCGTTCGAACCTCAGGCAGATTGCGGACGTTCGTGCCACGTTCTAATTGGCGTTCGAACGGAGTCGGTGTTTCTGGTTTTGCTGCTAGCCTCGCACCCCAGCTCATTTAGCCCCCCAAAGCCCATAAAACACATCCCAATTTAATTAAATTAGACATTAAAATTAATAAAATATTTAAATCATTTACCAATTAAATAAAACACTAAATATAATCATACCTAATCAAAGCTAATCAAATATTTGACTTCCTAATCTAATAAGACATCTACCAATTTAAAATAGTTGACTTCCTAATTCAATAAGATATCCACCAATTTAGATTAGTTGACTTCCTAATTTAAAATATTTTGTCCCCCCTCAATCTTGTATATACCTTTCCCATCTCTCCTAATTTGGAAACAAAATCCCTTCCTTGTGAGACAAGGTAAAGCCCTAGCCCTTCTCTATATAAACAACCCCTAACCTAGCCACCCCTCCTCTCGAATCTCTCTAGCTCAGACATACAATTCACACAAGAAATATTAGACATCACAAGCAAATCAATCCCTTCATCCTTACCCTCACATCACTGAAACTACAAGCACCAAAACAACCCCTAACCACCACCGCAAATCAGCCCCATTAAACCTCCATACATCACCGAAAATCACACCAAACACAGCAGCTTAAACCACTCCCAAAACAGTCCCTAAAACCCCTTAAAACAGTAACATAAACTACACTTATAATCCTTGAAATAACCACACAAAACCACACCAAAAACAACACACAGAACAGTCCATCAAGAACATCAAAACAGTCCACAATAGTAAGCAGATGAGACAGAGGAAACGGCAGCAAAACCACAAGGACAGCAGCAAAACGGAGTCGGAACAGTAGCTTGAGCGGCCGAACAGCGAAGGAAGAGGCAAACCAGTGAACCAGAAAAGTTGCGGAGCTTTACCCCATTTTGATCTTCGTGGAATGTGAGTCCGAGAGACGGCTTAAAAGGTTATACCTGAGGGTATTTCCCATACTCATCCTCTTTTGATTCTTGTTATTTATTTCGACTGTACTTTACTCTTTTGTTGAATATTGTTTGTGTATGATGTGTGTTGTAGGCATTGGATGAATGGAAGAGGGTCGTCTCTTGTGGTATATATGATGGAAACCCAGACGTAAATTCGTAGCCGAATCCGAATGGACGGTAGTGCGGTCTGTACTTGGGATACAACTCCACGTACCACTTGAGTAAACGGCACCTTCCTTTGTTTCATGTTGGATTGGTTTACCTATTTTCTTGTTACTTGAATTCTGTATGTTGCTTATTTGTGTATGATACGATCGAGTGCATGGGCTTAGTAAGTGCGATGAAAGGTCCCCTAATTGGAGGGGTTAAAATCATTCACCATGATGCTTTGCCGCACCAATTGATGTTTGTTCGGTTGAATGCGAGATACGTTCAATCGGGTATACTTAGTTTGATATGATTGTCTTTATTTTCGTATGCATGATTCAATCGAGCGCATGGGCTTAGTAAGTGTGATGTGAGATTCCCTATGGGGAGGGGCTAAAGCCCTTTACCACGATGCTTTATCGCGCCAGTTGATGTGTGTTCCGTTGGATACAAGATACGTTCAATCGGGCACACTATATTTAATATAATTACTTTTAATTCTTTGTATGCATGATTCAGTCGAGCGCATGGGCTTAGTAAGTGTGATGTGAAATCCCCAATGGGGAGGGGTTAAAGCCCTTTACCACGATGCTTTGCCGCGCCGGTTGATGTATGTCCAGTCGAATGCGAGATACATTTGATCGGACATATTGAATTTGACATTGTCATCTTTATTCTTTGTGTTGCATACATCAGGTCTGGTTCCGTTCGAACGCGTTCTCGGCTACACGAACGTGAACCTTCTGTTTACCATTTGCACGTGTTCTCGAATGCTACGCGAACGCACACGCACTTTCTTAGTTTCATATGCATCAGGTCTGGTTCCGTTCGAACGCGTTCTCGGACGCTACACGAATGCGAACCTTCTGTTTACCGTTCGCACGCGTTCTCGAACGTTACGCGAACGCACACGTACTTTCTTAGTTTCATAATGTATCAGGTCTGGTTCCGTTCGAACGCGTTCTCGGACGCTACACGAACGCGAACCTTCTGTTTACCGTTCGCACGCGTCCTCGAACACTACGTGAACCACACACACTTTCTTAGTTTCATAATGCATCAGGTCTGG